>OMKR01019995.1:0-15646 GCA_900302355.1 Cyttopsis rosea | reverse complement strand
CTACAACTATCCACCTCCTACCTCCTCCACCTCTTCACGGTCTGAACTCTGTCCGAAAGCGCGTCGCCGAATCCCGCCGCAGACCCTATTCCATGGTGACCTCATGCAGCGGACGGAACGGCGTCTCCACCTCCCAGGCTGACCGGCGTGTGCTCTGCTGTGAGGAGACGGGGGAACTGGGGGGGTATCTTCGGTTTTCGCGCTGGCGCCACCAAACTGCGGCGCGCGCGCTCACTGCGCATGAGTGTGATTTGAATAATAATAATAATAATAATGATCATCATCGTCGTCGTCATCATACTATTCGAGCGAAAAATATTATGGTACCGCAATGTCTGTCTTGTAATGTAACGCGACAATGGAGACCAGTGCAATAATAATAATAATAATCATAATAATATAAATATATTTCTAAAATAATAATGATAACGAGGATCACTGTTTTCACGAAAGGTGCTGCAATTTCTGTTTATAATGATGATTACTGTGTCTTTTGAATTAGTTCAACATGAAGAGCAATGAAGTCCAGTGAAATAGTGTCAATTAAAAAAAAAAAAAAATAATTATAATAAATATAGCTGCAATGCACGGGTTCCAGGTTAGTCGCAGCAATGGGATCAATTGAAGACAAGATTAAGACAAAATTGCCATTCATAAGGAATCCAGGGAAAGATTTTTTTTCTACATAAAGCAGTGTACAGTGTAGAAGTCACAGCCAAATGGCAAAGAAGATGACACTATAGCGCCCCCTAATGGACGATCCCTACCACATTTGACAGAGTAATTGAAGGCGCATATTGGTACATATAACCCTGTAATTGATGCTGCACTTTGTTTGGCTGATGGCGGCCATTTTGTTTATTTGGACCAAATTTGCAGGAGGAGTTACAAAAAAACCCAACACATTTTGGACTAAATTAGAAATGCACTCTACACACTGCAACTTTAAGTAAAAGTACAAACACAAATCACTCTAGTAAAAGTGAACATACCAGAGTGCTTTTCTACTTAAGTATACAAGTACTTGTATACTTAAGTATATAAGTATATACTTGTATAGTTGAAATGAGTAGAATTTAGTGGCCATTAGCGGTGAGGTTGCAAAGTCCCTCTCTAGAGCCAGTGTTTGGTTTGTCCGTTCTGGGCTACTGTAGAAACATGGCGGTGCAACATGGCGGCCTCCGTGGAAGGGACCCGCTCCCCTTGTAGATATAAACAGCTCATTCTAAGGTAACGAAAACACGATTATACACTAATAATTAATACATACTGATGAATATTATATTCCATTTCTGCCAAGTCCGTTCCACTAGATGCCACCAAATTCTACACACTACACCTTTAAATGTACTTAAAAAGTACTACATGTAATAGTACCAGTGCCCTGATATAAAAGATGAGTGTTCATTTAGATCCTGATTACCATTTACATCAAAATAGTATATAGTATATAGTAATTTACAAAGATAGACAAATATAAATATGAATCCAGGTTTATATATAAATTCATTGTTTAAAAAACTAGATATCCGCAAAAGTCTCCATAACTGGAAAGTAGCACATTAGGACACTAGTCTTTTAGCGCCACATAGTGGCCAATCTCGGCATTGTTTCCTCAATTATTTGAGGACATTTCGAGCACAACCACTTTATAAGCAGCTTTATATCATTCAGGGAACAAACAGTACATGCAAATACTGCACTATATATATATCTAATACAAAAACAAAGAATGTGCACGACTATTGGACAAATCTAACAACTAACATCTTCTAAATTATATTATAATAAACTAGATTGCAACAGAGCAGTTCTTCAGAGCATCATGTTCAGGCCGATGAGTCCTACAGATGAGTCAGAACGTAGACGTCCTTCTGCTAGAGGCCCAGGGTGGTCTGGGCCTGGGGGAGATCCAGCGGAGCTGCCAGATCTGGGGCGCCGGTCTCTTTTTTTCAATTTAAATCAGATAAACTCCCGGATGTTTTTATCTGTCTGGGAGCGGAGCACACTCTCGCCGGGCTCACGGACCCGCTGTAGGCTGTCGCCTCCGTTCCTTCCACCGACGGGACGACGAAGACGTCCTCAGCATGGTTGAAGGGGGTTAATGGAATACCGATCGCGGTGATCATCTCTAAACCCGCCACCTCTGCCTTCCACCATCTGGTGGAGCTTGGGGTTGATAGCCTGGTTGGCCTTGCGCAGCACTGACACCAAATCGCTGGCCTGCTGCATGTTGTTGGGGGTGTAGAAGGTGTAGCCTGTAGGCCTCCTGATCCTAGCTCCTTCCGTGGAACTAGCGGTCGCTCACACCAGGCTCGTGATCGTTCACCTCAGATTGAACAGCAGCCCACGCGGTAGTGCCATTGGGCCTCCTGCACATTGCGCAGTATCCAACGATGGCTTGGAGGGCTCCGGTTGAACCCGGTGCACCACCGACTGCGGGTGTTGGTTGTGCGACGATCTCTGAACAGGGATATAGCCTACTGGAGAGATCCCTAGACCCTCACACAAGGGCGTGCGTCTGGGTCGAGTCCACTTTTATGCACAAGTTTTCACGGATACCTCCCTCACGGGATGGAGTGGGACCTGGAGTGCAGACTGTGTTACTGGTCCTGAAGCACTTCGAATCCCTGGTAGGGGGCCAGGATGTGCAGATCAGGTCTGCCCTCGCAAGGCAGATTGGTACCTCCACCCGGATATAGTGCTCCAGTTGTGGAGACTATTCTGGACAGCACGGGTGGACCGACATTGTGTTTGTGTCGAGAGAGACTGCTCAGTGTCCCCTGTGGTTCTCTCTCCACGCGAGACAACCCTCTCCTGAGGGTGGACGTGTCTCCTTTACGTGTTCCCACCGTTAGGACTGTTGCCCAGTCTGATGGAGTGGGTGCATTTGGAGGGGCTGTCGGTGATACCGGTAGCCTCCAATCGCCCTGGGACAGTTTTGGTTCACGGAGCTCCAGCCACTGGTCATGGCCACCATCAGGGTGTACGCGGCTGCGATTTTGGCTTGTCATGAGGGTTTCACTAACAGTTCGGTGTTTCGTCACCCACTTGTGAAGCGTTTTCTCATGGGGCTGCGACACGCATGTCCTGTGACGCGCACCTCAGTGGGACTTGGAGCTGGTTCTGGACGCGCTCTGTAGCACGCCCTTCAAACCTGTGTCACAGATCCTGTTGAAGCTGCTGTCCGCCCCTGGTACACCAATAGGAGAGTAGCCCCGAAGGGAGCGTAGCCCCTGAGCCTCCTGACATAGAACAAGAGTTACTGTGGCTTTGTAACTACAGTGCTATGAAGGAGGCATAGCCCCTCAAGGTTTTATACCCCACTGGACCCCAATCAGTCTCAGAGGACCAAATGTTGGGGTTATATAGGCTATGCTACTCCACCCTGATTGGCTGAAGCGAGTCACGTGATGAATTTCAGTACTTCCACAAGTTGAATGTACACCAATAGGCCTCCTTCATAGAACTGTAGTTACAAAGCTACAGTACCGGTAACTCTCGTTTTCTAACCATCTTCCGCAGAGCATCCCTGTATATCTCTCACATACACACACACAACGTGCTTCTCGCTCGGAATGTAAACAAAGAGAAAGTTGAAAAAGTAGATTTCGCAATTACGCAATTATAAACTATTGATATCATAAACCTCTCTGGGCTTGCATAATGCACAACTTCATATTAGCAGGATTTTTGTAATAATACTCTAGATTATTCGTTTGTCTTCCATTATTTTACATTATTGTGTAGGTTTCATTTCTAAAACGGTTAAAATGTGCAATAACAGAATGCATAAAAGATAATTAACATAACATTTGATACCGTAACATTTTATACATATATACATATAGTATAAATACATCAACAGCAGTAACTTCAATGCTTTGTGTATTGAAATATATAATATATGATAGTTATAGTTGACTCATCACGTCAATGATGCATTTGGAATGGCGTTGCTAAATTCTTGGTTTCGTCCCGATAGATTATTTGTTGTTGTTTGTGACCCTTCGTGCGTGCGTTCCCTACAGCGTTTTAAACGATATAGATGCCAAGGGGACAAGAGAGGAAACCACAATGGGTGCGAGCGGAAACAGAAGATAACTGCAGATCTTCCCCACAGTTTGACTGCAGCCACATCTGTCTACACAATGAAGTTGGTAAATTGGCTTTTCTTTGTCCAATTCAGCTATCTTTCTCAAGGTAATTCATGATTTTTTCTAAATTTGTACTAAATTTTCTAAATGTGTTTAGGTCTATGTGCCATTTCCTTTTTGAGGTTGGTTGTCAGAGGAATATATTTTTTTATGTATTTTTTTTTCTGGCATTTTAAATATTCTTTTCCTACACTACATGAGTAGACTCGTGTACTACTACATAAATCTACATAAATCATATGAAAATGTTAATTGATTCTAAAATCTTGCTAAAGAAATAAGCACAATAGTAATTTTGGCAACATTATACTAACAAGAGAAGTATAATGTAATTACATATCACAATATAATAATATAAAACCATGTTTACCATATAAAACGCCTGTTCTACTTTTCACTTTCTACTGTTCTATCAGTTTCTCAACAAATCATCATATTTATTCAACGCTTTTTGCTTTAATAGTCCAGGTTAAATACTTTAATAAAAGTCATTTTTGTGGATTCCTTTTTGTTATATTGCTTAAATGCGGCTGCATAATTCTGTTTTGTGTAAACGTTTTCCGTGAACTTTTCTAAAAGCTCAATTTGTTAGTGTTTTCCAAATATTTTTCTAATTTATCGTCCGATCAAAGTTCCCCAAAATGTATGGAACCATTACAGATGGAGTACTTTAAAACAATGCTTCAAGTAGGGCGATGTTAAAAATACATCATCGCATGGATCACAATATCTGCTTTTATGTTCAAAATAGTGGAATCTTTCAGATCACAAATAGTGAAACACTTTAGGTTTTATTTTCTTCTCATCATTCATTTAAACTACAAAACTGTGTTGATGTCATGACATCAAGGTTCCACTGAAAGACAATGAATGGTAAATTATGGCCTCGTCCTACACTTAGCGGTTATTCTCAAAATAAAATACCAATGTGGTGAAAGGGGTGAGACTTTCTATGTAATGTGGTTGAGGTTGGTTGGTGGTTGGTTGAGGTCACAGAGGTTAGTTAGTGACAATGATGTCAGACGCCAACACATTCAGAGACAGATGCCCTCAAACTATTCAAAGCTATAACCAAGGAGTCTAAACAGTAGGTATTTATTTCAAACGGAAATAGGAAAAGTCAGCTGTCTGACACACACAGAGGATGTGATGGTGGCCTTCAGATGCACCCAGTCATTGATGCGATAGTAACATTAAAGTTCAGAACTTATTGTAATTTGTCCTACATCTCTCTCCTCCAAGCCAACAGCAAATGCTCCTGGACTCTAGAAATGTCTGGAAATGGGAGCGGTGCGGCTGTGTCGCTCACAGCCGAGTCCAGAGATTTGCTGCTGAACCAGATCTGCGGTGACCTGGGCTGTGGGGGGGTTTACCGGGTGAGTGAAATCAGCGCACCACCCAACACCACCTGCCTCAAGGACTGCTCCTCCCATGGCGCGCGGCTTGAGAACTGTTCAACCGTTGTGGGAAATAACTGTACCACAGTTTCTCAAGTTGTTTGTGGTAAGGCCTTCCACAGCTACTGAATTTATAATTGCAATTTATAATTTAATATTTATATGGCTGATCAGGGATAATGTACCGCCGTCATTATTGACAAAATAACCGCTGACAGGGTGATCCGGTCTTGTATCACCCTGAAGGAGTAGCAAACTATTCGCCCTACAAAAAAAAACTACAAGTCCTACATATGACCAATGTATTTACTGATAAATTGGAGAATTGCTAAATTGGATAATCGTGAAACGATATCGATGTCCACATTCATCTCAAGTCTTTCATTCCAGGTATCATCATCCCAACATTGTGCCACTAGCGAGCGTCATCAAGAGCATGTAGGGACACGAAACCAGGCGTAGAATCGGTTGCCTGTTAGGCTGGGAACCAGACGAATCTGCGAGCTCATGTTTAATATCTCTGGCAGATTGGTCTGGCCACCCTCCCATTCAAAAAGATTTCCACCCGACCTTGCCATGGTCGGGCCAATCACAACCATTTATCTAATATGGGGCGGAGTTTGATACGATGAGGAGCGCCGTTGAGGGACCTTACCAAGATGGCTGCCGCTGACGTGGTGCGGTCTGTTGAATCTGCTATCACGACAGTATTAAACAAGCAGGACGGTATATCTTCTCTAATAGAAGAACAAACAACTGCACTTAAATCCTTTGTTGATCAAAAATGATGCATTTTCCGTACTTCCGACAGGATTTGGTAAAAGTTTCATTTACCAACTGGCCCTGGTGGTTGCCACGTTGCTCTGATTGGTTGTAGGTCTATCCAATTGCATTCAGAGACATTTTGGTCTGCGCCCGTTGATAACGGCCCTTGGAAATCGAAAATGAACGGAGAGGTTCCAGACTAATATACATTTGCGAATTGTCTGGTGATGCCAGGCTAGTTGCCTGTAGCAACAGATCAGGCTCATTATTCAGAAATAATTGACCTCTGATTGCCGCTATTGACCAATCAGAATAGAATATTCCACAGAGTCATGTAAGAATGTGAACCGAAACCTTTGCAGTTTATTCTCAGAGAAACATGATGTTCTAGATTTGCTCACCATGAAGAACATGCAAATTTCTATGAACAGAATGGGATCATTTAAATTAAATTAAACTTTACTTGTTTCTCTTTTCAACTTCCCGCCCTGCACCTGGCTCGGCTTCAGACAGAGCCTTCATGTCTCCAGAGCTGCTCGGCTGCGTCGCTCTGTCCGTCGTGCTGCTCGCGAGTCTCACCGTCAACGCCGCGCTCTGCTGCCGTCGGAGGGGACGAAGGAGAAAAACAGACCGTCAGTTCCTCTCATTGTTACTTTCAATTCCTCTACATTGGGGTCCTATAGCTCACTTAGCCACTGAGCCAGGAGGTCCGTGAAAAGTTTTTGGGGCATTTTTTTCGTTCGCATTTTTATTTTATTATTTTATTTTTTATACCCTTAAGGGTATAGTAGTAGTGGTTAGTTTGTATCAATCATTTTTCCAATTTGTTGTATATGATTTGCACAGCATGTTGTGAGACCGTCCTCATTTCCCCTGAAATCCAAATGAATAAAGTGTTATGTTATTTACCCCTCAGACCACGTTCTCCACCAGAGATGGGGCAGATGCCAGGCGTCTGCTCAGAGACAGGGCAACGACTACAAAGACGCTGTCGGCCTCAAGGTCACCACCAGAACCCCACCCTCAGAGGGTGAGTGGGGGAACGGGTGGGAAAACAAAAGAAAGAATGGATAACAATACAAATAAGTAAATTTAAAGAAAATGTGCAGAATTTTCTGCAAAACATGAAAAAATGGAGGAAAAATATATTTGTACTGTACCATGGGTGATTAAAGTTAAAATTTTATACAGATACAATTAAAACCCAAGTTTTTTCAATTTTCTTTTACATGAAATAACCCCAACAAACTATAGTATAAGTAAGTCATAAGTCATTGTACATTCTTGCTGGGGACCCCCTTGAAAGACCCCCTGAGGGATCCCGGACCCCACGTTGAGAAACACAGCTCTACACTATAACATTAGACAGCACAGTCAAAGCACTTGATACAAACATGTCCTTCATATTTCATAAACTAAAAGCAATTATTTTGCTTCAGCGCCTGGAGCCAGAAATGAAGTGTCTGGATACATCACACATCCTGCCACTTCCCCCACAGGAAGCTACACTAAAACCTCCAAAGACCAAAGCCTTGACCCAAGCGGTAACTTTTATTAATATTTATGATTTATAATTACCACTGAAACACAACAATGCATAAAAGATGTGTGCTTAGCGTGTAGGAAGGAATTGATCCATTTTCTACTTTTTTCCCCCCTTTGTATTTCAGAGGACTCGTTTGAATCCTCCAGCAGAACGTCCTCTGGGGAATGCTACGAAAACCTTAAAAATTCAGAGGATCTGGTGTTGCCCGGTAAGTCACACTCACTCAGCTTTAACATCACGCCTCCAAATAAAGAGCCATTCATAACCTTACAAGTGCTGCCAACTACATCTGGTCCCGGCGATAGCCTTGATGTACTCCCTGTAGCTGCCATTATACAGGAACTACACATTTTAAAAGTATAAGAGAAATCCTTAATGGTCTACTGAAGGAGACAGTGTCCACACAAACCATCTACCATTACACAATGTTAAATAAGATGTTGATTTAAATACTCTTCAAAACAACCTTTAATCATGTGTTCTTGGGAAAGGCAGTTCACAGTTATTTTATATGTCAAAGTGTTGAGTTCCTAGGTGAAAAAAAAACCTGTATATAAACTGGATATTGGATATAAATCAGCCTTTGCAGAACTACCGAGACCCTGGCAAAGGCACCGCAGTAAAGCTGTGTGTTCGGCTCTGTAGCGATCAGGTTGTAATTAACATTAATATGATCGATTGATTTCAGTTCCTTAACATTTTAAACTATACGATGTTATTCCCTGAAATTCAGCTACACTACAGCTGTTTTGGTTGTACCACCCCAAGATTTTCACTGGCCTCATCTGTCCACCCCCATTTAAGTTATATGTTAGTAAATATTGTCTCTTCTATAGAACCGGATCCCTGCTACGTGGGCTTTGACTCTCCAATGGTATTCTTCCAAATTCACTCTGGAGAGATGATTAACAGTCTGCGTTCAGGTGATTAACTGTGGCGTTTTGGTGAATAAAACATTTGGGCATCGTCAGTGAAATGAATGTTGATGATCCAATGTGCTTTCTGGTGGCTGGAGGTTTAGGAAACTTGAACTGCGGTGATCCTCTTCATTGTGATGATGAAGACAACAGCCCTCTCTACTGCCCAGTGAGCCCCAAATCCCATTCATCCTCCTCTGAGGACGATTATGACGACATAGGAAACTAATAGAAATGAGAAAACGTCAACTTTGATTATAAAATTGTGACGTATACAATTTGGGCCCCATTGTTACGTGTTAAATTGTTTTTATTTTTACATCTGGGCACTAAAGGCTAGAGGATCCAGCAATCAACACTATGTTTACACATATGGCGATAGCCTGCAATATAATTAATCGAAAATCCAATAAATTATATTCAATTTATAGTTTCAAATGTAATAAATCTAGTTTTTGTGACATGTCATGTTTGGCAGTGAATGTAATAGCAATCATTGTATTGTTGTTTTGTTGCACCTTAGTATTAAAATAATGCACCAATACATTTTGGCCCACTAAAAAGTTTGCCTGGAAAAGATTGAAGTTAATGACTGTTACCACAAGGTGGCAATGCAGGTTCATAGATACATGGGTGCTTGGGAAGAAAAACCCTGTGAACAGGAATATCCAGTAAAAACACTGAAAGACACTCAGGCAATGTTCTCCAGCCTGTAATGAAGTTTGACAAAAATGTAGTCATATCCAGTCAGTGGTGGGAAGTAAGAGGAGTTAAAACCACTTTGAGAGAGGCTTCTTGTAAGTATGTGAATCCTGATCACAAACCATCCTGATCCGGGGCCAACGCAAAGCATCCTGATCCGGGGCCAACGCAAACCATCCTGATCAGGGGCCAACGCAAACCATCTGGATCAGGGACCAACATAAACCATCAGGATCGGGGCCACTATACACCATCCTGATCAGGGGCCAACATAAACTATCATGATCAAGGGCCAAAACAAGCCATCCTGATCGGGGCCAAAATAAACCATCACTGTTTTGTGGGTGGCCAACATAAACCATCCTGACCAGGGGCTACCATAAACCATTCTGATCAGGGGCCACCATAAACCACCCTGATCAGGGGGCCAACATAAACGATCACCATGTTGGGGCCAAATTGAACCATCCTGATCAGGGGCCTAAATAAATCATCACAGTGGGTTGAAAGCAAACCTGGCACTTTGCTTGCTGGTTCACACCCAGGCACAATACAACAATCTGAGGAGTCGGCCCTGAAAAATTTTAATACACTTCGAGGTAAAAACAAACATTAAAAAACAACCATCACAAATAAATGAATCTAATGTTTTCTGAGGAATCAGACCATTTTTGTTTACAAATAAAAGCTATTTTAAAGGAGGGTGAGAGAGGAACATAGCAGGATGAGAGGAGAGATAGAAGGAGAAGGTGAGAGGAGACAGTCTGGTGGCTCTATGCACTACTGTAGCAATGTCAAGATTTGGGATTAGAAAATAATAAATATTAAGGGCTAGATCTCCTTAGGAAACCAAATCTCTATCACATGCCAGAGAATTTGGAACATGGTTCAATCCCACCCACCACTTAAGGATTCGTTGTTATAAATCAGGAAAACCCCTTAAAAGTTATTCAACACTGTATATTTTCCTTTTTTCTAATTCTGTGAGATTTATATGAATTGACCTGAAAATACCTCAAGCTTTACCGAAGTTAAAACCATCATGGGAATGAAATTACTATACACAAGCATTTCAAAGAGCTTTTAGTATTTAAGGCATCAAAAGAGAAACCTCCCATTTTCTTGCTTTGTTCATTAAATCAGTTAAGGGATTACGAGTTCCATGAGTCAGTAAATTGCTTAATCTGTTTAAACAATAGGTCCTTCCCTATGATGAACCTTTAAACCGCGTTGGGTGCAAGGAAATCTACCAAACACCAGTGAGTGGCTATGAAGTGCTCCATCTATCCATCTATAAAACATTATTGAATATGAAATACCTATGAGACTATTTCCTGACTTTTGTGTCCTCCCTGCTGACCACACTAAAGGTCAGTGTATTTATGAAGTTGTTCAGGGCGATGTGACATGGTCTGAAACGTGGTTACGTCTAATGTAGTGTCTTTCCTCGCGATGACCCGCTTCCTGGCCGGAGTTGCCCTTTGCATCGGCATCCCATTCTGGTTTCCAGAGACGTGTTCCGTGAAGGACGGACGCCAGTCAAACCCGGTGAAGTCGTCGCTGTAGGTAGACGCTCATAGGGATACAGCTTAAGACAAACACCAACATTTCTCTCTCCGGATTTGCCGCTTTCAAAGCTCCTGAATCCGCCCGGAACAGTTGTGTCTCACTTCAGTTTGGCAACGTCTCCGCAGCCGGCTGCTCGGATGTATTAGCATGGCTGGGTCATAGTGTTGATTACTCGTCGCTCATTAGGTTGCTTTCACTGCCACTGCTAAGCTCTCCTCTGCAGGTTTTTGTTTTTTTTCGGGCAGAGCGGCTTGGGGAGGGAACTGATCCGATTCACCTTTTAAGTCGAGTGGGCCTTGCGGGGGTTGCCGTGGGTCACTGCATCACTATCCACGCTGTGCGCTCCCACATGGCTCCTCATTACCTCATTTCCTGTGCACTACTGTACCAGGCGGCACGCACCGAGGCCCGAAAGATGCATATAAATCTCAGAATGTTTATCCCCCAAATGCTGGAGGAGAAACTCTCGCATGAAACGCTCAAATTCCATTGTCCCGGCCCCGTGATTTAGGTGAGACTCTGCGGAGGAGAGGGGGAGCCTTTGAATTAGCCATCCTTAACCGTTTCTTTACAAGGCGCTTTTATAGGGGCTGTGGAGGAGAAACGAAGGCAAACTTGAAAGGTGTGTTGGCGGTGTGGCACTCAGCTCATTAACCTTACTTCTTAGCACCTTGCTGCAGTTAACAGAGTCCGGTCTCCACCCCACCCAGGGCACATTCAGTCGCCCACTAATCAGGTCAACACCAGAATTAAGCAATCCTTTAAACTTGGTCACTGGTGCTTGGAGGCCGTAAAAATACTTCCGCTGGCGTGTGAATGGAGGCTGCGGCGGTTAACGCTGCATTCATGGGAGGATACATTGTGTGTCGTTGATGTTACAAGTCTGTTCACTCGGTCAAAAGGTCAGCCGGACTCGGGATCACAAAAAAGGTCCAGTCGGGCCCAAAGAAAACCATTTTATTTATTATATCCAGTTTATAAAATAACCGAGTTCACCGGACGATGCGACTCTGACGAAACCTCTTTTTGGCTTTTTGCACAAAAATGGCACTTCACACACACGTCGCGTTTCCGCTTGAATTCTAAAAGCGAGGAAGGACTTTACGGGTACATTTCGGTGTTTGCCTCCGTCCAGATGGACCGGGCTTTTATGAGTGTGCGGTGCATGTCGGACGGCGTGGCGCTGACATCCCCGCTCTGTGTACCAACCAGTCGGGACGGCCGTCGTCAATCTTGTCCCGCGCTGAATGGCAGATGGACGGCCATAAACCAGGGCTGATTGCCGTGTGCCGTTTCCCGAGGGAAGAATTTCCGCCGCGGGAGGCGTGGAGACAAAACCTTCTCAAATAAAGTCGAGCGCACGTGAGGTCTCGCGGTCTCCCATGAACCAGGCGCGGTGCTGCTCACTGGGCTGTGAGGAACGGCAAGATGTCAATATCCTAATCAGTCGGGATCATAAAGACTAAGCACGTTTTCTGCACCTAGCAATGTTATATCAATCTAATTTGGTCTTGATGTACGCTATGAACAGAATATAGTTAAGGTTGTCGCCCCATAGTGCGCACGCACCCACACAAATATACCCACAGACTTAGACATGCTCTCTGGATGAAGTAAATGTCCTCATTGGTTGAATAAAACGGCCATTGATTCCTGCCTGATTGAAAGTGATGCAACCTCCTAAGGCAGCATAACAAGGTGGAAATTAAAAAGAATTACAAGTGTGATTAGTGTATGAACAAAAAAAAGAAAAGAGGTTTGCTTCCTTAAACAAATCAAATGTCTGGTACCTCAGTGAAGACCATTACCCTGGTGAGGCTGATGTCATGTGTTGCCGGGTGAAGTAATTGCGTCCAGCCCGGCGATCCGTCCAGCGCGGCCCAGCGGACTGACACTTCAACTGGACTGTGACCGGCTGCCAGAGCCTCCCTGCACCAAATAGCTTTTACTCTGTGAAGGATATTCAACTTTTAGGGTATTTCCCTGGCCTGCATCTAAACAGTCAGCCAAGATGGCTGTGCAGTTGGGGTCTCAAACTCAAACTACCTGGGGGCCACCGGCCAGGTGGTCTCCTCCTGGGGGGCTGCGTTGAACAACAAAAATGTTCTGCATTTTATTTTGTGAATTTGTCAGCGCCCGATGGTTTTCTGTTGGAAATCGAAACAAACAACACAGAAACTAGTGCGTTCGGCAGACATGCTGTAAAATTAGGCCTGTGACAAATGGATTAAAGGAAAACTCTTGTTTCTGATGGCAATCACTCATGTTGACTCCCAATGATGATGAAAATATGAGGCTTAGATTTTAAAAAAACACCAGAGTTTTCCTTTAATACTCTGCACTAGTTTACTGCTTTTATACTCATGTTGATCCAAACAGTACTGCGGCGTGTGGGAACATACTGGTTTGGTTTTAGTTTTAGTTTTAACGCTCCCTGCCATGCTATGTGGCAGGGAGCGTGCGGCGGGCCAGGTGAGCTTCTCAGCGTGGGTATGACTCACCCACGTTTTAGGTTTCACGGCGCCGTCATTTGTTTACCCGCCCCAGGCAGCGCCATTAATTACAGAGTCAATTTAGGACATCAGGCCTCAGCCAATCGTGCAATGGGAACTAAAAGGCATTTCTCATTAACCGGTGGCGCTGAGAGAGTGACTATCTCACCTCCGCCGCCACGGAAGGAGAAGTGGACGGGGGACGGATCACGTCTTCACAGTGGGAGACGTGTGTTGTCCCTCACACTGAATGAGGTCACCCCTAGATTGATAGCGCATGGTAGGTGGTATAGGTGATGCTGAGTGAGCTCAGCCAGCTCCCTGTTAGGTGGCAGTATGTGTGTGTGCACGTGTTTATGATGTGTATGTGTTCAAGGGGGTCGAAGAGAGGCTTAAATTGTTTCAAGTTTAGCTGTGTGGTTTTTTTCTTTGTGTGAGAGAGAGAGAAGAGAGAGAGAGAGAGAGAGAGAGAGAGAGAGAGAGAGAGAGAGAGAGAGAGAGAGAGAGAGAGAGAGAGAGAACCAGACTGTGTCTGGTCCGTTGTTCCCTGGCACCAGATTAACCCCTGGATTCCCTGCATTCCTCCTCAAAGGCAGGCACAAGTCTCGCCGCCGCTCCGTTTAAGGTGATTGACGTTATTTGCTACCATTAGGCGCTCCTATGTAATTGACCTCCGACCCCTTACAAGCGACCTGTTGAAACAGCTTTAAAGCAGATCGTCTAATCTCCATGGGAAAAGCCTTCAATCTCGACTCAGGGTCCTAAAAGCAATCAACACCTAAAGGTGAAGGAGGGGAGGCCTCTTGGAGACTGCTGCTCCAGTTCCTTCAGCGCTGAACTTCATCTAGACGACGACGGGCCACGTCGGAATAAACACAAAACATCAAAAATGAAGGAGTATGAAGTCATTACCTGATGTATGCAAGTCATGGACACGCTCAAGATTTGTCACGTGCACTCATACAAGTACGGTGCAGTAAAATGATAAAGATCGATTTCCGAAGGCTGTGCAAATCAAATAGGACAAAAAAATAATACAATTATATTAATTATACAATTCTAATTATATTTTAATGACCACGGGCCATCAGGCCATCTCAAGTATTATGTATTAAAATGTTGTTTTATTGAACGTTATGAGAAACTTCTACGAGTGGACAGTACTCTGGCCGTTGGAGAGGCCAGGCTCACAGAGTAAGTGTGTATAAATCACATTTTATAAACTTGTCTGGTTTTGATCAATGCTGCTGCTCGACCATTTTGTTTTTATTGTCTTGTAATTGTTTTGCTTTGTTATTTCTTATGTCTTAAGGGTAGGTTTGTGTATTCTTATGTTGATGATGATTTGGCTTAAAAATGGTGATTAACTCATTTTAACCATTAAACTACTGTAGAATTCAATACATTTTGGTAAATCAGGATCTGCATGAACAGTATTCTGTATTAAAAAAAAGATATAGTAGCACTTTATACCGTAATATAGACTATAGAATATAGAAGTACTTTCATTTTTAATACTTTCAGTACATTTAAGAGCAAGTACTTAAATACTTTACTTGTGGTACTTTCATTTTCACAAGTCATTTTGTGCCAGGGTATTTATGCTTTTTCTGAAGTAATATCATCTATCGCCATTTTATTATCTATTATCTATGAAGACTAGATTCTTCATTTCCTGAATTAAAATAAAAGGTCAACGATAACTCAACTGAACAACAAGAGAATGTGAATTCAAATTGAAAAGTAGAAGTCAGAATGGAAGAAGTCAAGATCTCTTTGATTTCTTTGTCAATTATGGATCTCCGGGTTTCGAGCCGGCCTCCTGAAACCTGGAGCTGATGGACTGGTGTTATCAGGGTCTGATGAGTGAAGGTTTCTCCTTATTGGACCAGAGCCCACACTCTGGGGGGTCTGTCTGATGCCCACGCACGCTGACCTCTCCCAGGCCACCGGCCTCCACACCCAAATATGAAAAGTGGCTTAAACACTGAGGCGCTCAAAACACGCTTTCATCAATGCCGCTCGGCAGGCTACATGTGTCATATGGGGAGGGGGGCAGAGAGAGAGAGAAAGAGGGAGGGAGAGGGGTGAGGGGAGAGGA
>OMKR01019933.1:1949-19949 GCA_900302355.1 Cyttopsis rosea | reverse complement strand
CCTCCAATGTGGCTGAATTACAACAATTCTGCAAAGATGAGTGGGCCAAAATTCCTCCACAGCGCTGTAAAAGACTCATTGCAAGTTATCGCAAACGCTTGATTGCAGTTGTTGCTCTTAAGGGTGGCCCAACCAGTTATTAGGTTTAGGGGGCAATCACTTTTTCACACAGGGCCATGTAGGTTTGGTTTTTTTTTCTCCTTTAATAATCAAAAACCTTCATTTAAAAACTGCATTTTGTGTTTACTTGTGTTGTCTTTGACTAATATTTAAATTTGTTTGATGATCTGAAACATTTAAGTGTGACTAACCTGCAAAAAAATAAGAAATCAGGAAGGGGACAAACACTTTTTCACACCACTGTGTGTGTGTGTGTGTGTGTGTGTGTGTGTGTGTGTGTGTGTGTGTATATATGTATATATCGCAAGGTGCCTATTTTAGCCTGGAACTGCGCTATGGCTTCCCTAAAAACAACAATAATAATCCTTCAGTTGAAGCACTCTTGTCTCCCTCCCTCTTTTTATTACTGTTTTTATTGTATTTAACTGTGTGTTCCCTTTCTCTGGCTTTCCCCTGCCAACTCCTCGCTCAGACACGAGAGCAAGAGGTGCTGGAGGAGCTGCTGCTGCTGGAGCAGCAGGGAAATGAGCAGCGGAGGCTGGATACGCTTCAGGAGGAGCAGAGGCAGCTGCAGGCCAAGAGGAAGAACAAGCAGGCTCTACTGGACGAACTGGTGAGATACAGTACATACAGAGAGTCCGTCCCTGCAGAGCAGCAACATGTTAAGAGCGCTTTGCATCGTGATGGATATGAACACACACACAGACAAACACAGAGCCCTGGGGTTGAGCGCTGGGAGATCATTAAGAGCTTATTACCAGTCATTGTGCTGCTGGGTGTGCTGTACTATTCCCGCTGCATTGTTCTCAGTCTGTGATTCCAAAGCCTCCTGGCTCCATTGTGTTGAGCTGTGGGCTTTGGAAGTGATTGTTCCTGCAGAGCAGACCGCTGAAGGACCATCACAGATAACAGGCTAAGCTGTGTGTTTGTTTATTTGTTTGTTTGTTTAAGGCAATGGGACCTGTTGACAGTAGGTAGATGGGATCACCCCTCACCCCTCCAGGGCTTCTTGCCTGAGCTCTGCCATCTGCAGATCTGGGTCCAGAAAGCTCTCACACACACACACACACACTCACACACTCACACTCCTAATCCCATGTTTCTATTTCTTATACCAGTTGCAAGTATACCAGTTGTTTTTTATTTATTTGGAGGGATCTTAATAAATTACCAATTTCGCTTTTTTAAATGGTTATGAGTTAACCATGTTAATTATTAGTTGGTCTATCAAATCAGCCTAACAATCATACCATATACACATGTCATTACACACCATTTTAGTGTATTTTTGCTGTTGTATGCACCAGATTATCCTGCCATTGCCATCCAACTGGTCAAATACATTTTGTATGTACTCCGGACGAGGTGTCTGGGCTTGTATTCTTAGACCTTCGTAATTGGCAACGTTCCACTGGAGAAATTGAAATGTCCTTGTCTTTTATGGAGGTGAAGGCGGCTCAGTGCACTTGAAACAGCGGCCCTCATGCCACCACAGCTTTGTAACGTTGCTTGCATTAATAATGTGTTGGATTGTCCGGAGAGCATCCCACTCTGGTAGTTATTTGACTACAGGTGTCTAAGGAAGGTTGTTGTGTAAATGCATGTTGCTTCTTTTTTTTCTCGAATTATTATTATTTTAGCCCTCTTATATTGTTACGGCTGCAAATTCCGTATTTTAAATTATTCACAAATAGAGGGAATTTGAATCATGCTGTTAACTTTTCAACGGTTAGATTATATGCTGCAATAAATTGTATTTAATCTTCCACAATGGCAGAGTTTACAGCAAGCCAAATTGGAGTGCAGTGTAATTATTTGCAATTTGTCCATTTCAAGAGAAACTTTTATGATGCATGAGTTAAAAAAGAAAAGAAGCCAAACCTATCCTTTTAAATACAATTATACAAGCAGTGTGTAAAACCGTGTATACTCACCAGAAAAATGTTTGGTTCGCAAAACGATTTGGGATGTAGTCCATTTTAACTGTGACTGCATGTATTAGGCACATGTAAATTCCATGTCTGCTTTCTGCGCCCATCCAGGAGCGCTCACAGCTTCCTGCCTCCATCTTGCTTGCCCAACATAAAGACCGCGCTGCCCAGCTGGAGACAGAAATCGAGAAGCAGAAGAAGGCAGTCAAAAAGACCCCTGTGTTTTCCACTGGCGTCCTCATCGTGAGTACAACACATTCAGCCAAGGTGGCTCATATAAGCTACTTCTACATTAGCATTGTAACAGTGTCAGTGACAATGTACTAGTAAAAATGAAATGCACTGGGATAATCATTGGTAGAGTTGGTTTGCATCAGGTCCAGGTAGAATGAGCTCATTGAAATATGAGTGCATGTATAGCTTAGCTCATCAGGAACACATGGCGGCAGCTATGTAGTTACACTGAGCCCCATGAAAGGTTAGGGTCACATGGCTTCACAGTTTGCTTGTGCTTGTGCATTCTAGGTCACGATGCAATCTTGGGTGAGTGCTAATTTGACGTCATTAATGCACCGGCAGTAGGTCACAAGGTAGAGTGGGTCATCTGGTAATCTGAGGATTGCTGGTTCAATCCTCCTGGTAGCATATCGAAGCGTCCTTGAGCAATGCACTGAACCCCTAACTGCTCCTATTGAGCAGTTTGGTGACTTGCATGGCTGCCTTCGCCATTAGTGTGTACATGAATGTGTTTGAATGTGAGGGATAATTGTAAAGCGCCTTTGTGTCCCCTGGACTAGAAAGGGAGCTATTGATACAGATTGCTTGTTGAAAGTGGAGTGATGGCTTCAGTGCTTCAAAAGGGAGGATATTCCTTGGCGTGATCCCTTGGTGTGAGAACAGGCCCTCATCTCCCGCTGTAATGTCATCACATTCCTCTAGCCAAGCGGTTGAGCTCACCGGGAGGGAGAGAATGAGGGCTGAGGGCCCCGGCCAGCTCCCGTGTTGAGCTCCTCAGCACTATGCTATGGGTGTCTGCAGAGACATTCCATTGGGTTGTCGTTTGGCTTTTCACTCATTTATTTTCATTTCTTTCTGATGAGGTAGGCTGTGTCATCGGCCCACTCCCCCTCACCCCCATGAGGTACACTTCCAGGGCATGGGAGAGATCTCTGCTACTGCTCGCCTAAGCTCAATTCTATGTTTTGACCTAACTCTGAATTTGCCTGTTGTCATGGGACCAGCCTGCCCATTTTACAATCACATTTTCACAAAAAGAAACCGTAACAGCGGGGATTTCTGCACTCCAAAGCCCAAAGAGACAACTGCCCCTTTTCCAGCGCTAGTGGAAAAGAAGTGTGTTCAGAATTGCTTCACCCAAATGGAGGATGCAGTTCTCTGGCTCGCTCCCCCTTGATATGCGGTGTGAAGTTAAACTTGCTGATGGAGGGAGAAACTGTATGATTATGTTGCCCTTGGCTCCAAGCGGAGTCTTTTTTTCTGACTTTATTTTCCTCTATTTTCTCCTCATCCTCCCAGCCCCCCCAGCTCGCCACGTTGGGGTAGAGATCTCTGGTGCGCTGCACTGAGAGTACAGTCGGGGGAGCGTGTGGTTTTGGATCCCCCCCTCCATAAGACTAACTGCTGTTTGACTTGGTGAGGTTTCAGCATAGAGCGGCGGATTCCTGCAGAGTGCTGGAATTTATTTATCTGTTAGTGTGGATTCCCCTTTTTCCAAGTAGGGATTCAGCTTTTCTTCAAACCAAAGTAAAGAGAGCAAAGTCACAGCGACGTTCCTAAAAACCGGATCACAGTTCCAAAACGTGGGCACTATGCACACTGAAGCAGACATTTGTGACTTTCTTGGTAGTATTGTAGTGTGGGCGGGATGACAGAATTTGATGATTGCAATGACCTGCAGTGGGGTGGCCAAATTATTACCTCTTATCTTTCATTTTGATGTTGTTGATGTTATATAGTTTTGTAATTAGCAGAGATGTCCCTTTCTTCGGCTTTCCAACCATCTGCCTCTTCTCTGGCCATGGTGAGCAGCCACTGGGGGAATGACCTATCTGTCTGTGCTTGAGCCGTGGAACCTGAGGATGCCGATTCATCTCCCGCCAATTAATCTACCCGTGGCTTTAGTCTTTATTTGAAGAGTGATCTAATGTTGCACATAACTCTGTAATGGTGTTTACCAGCCATGCACGAAACATCCTAGCCAAACCGGTGCTTTACTTCCTTGTTTGGGCAGTGAACCAACAGTGAAAAGTCAGACGGAAATGCCAGGGCCACAAATATACTGGTTGAGCCCTGAAGTGCTATTTCATTGATGCCTGGTAGTTTGTCTTACCTCAGGGAAAGTAATGCAGGTCCAGGTGTGATGGGAAGCGAGGTGGGATGGGCCTGGTCTTGCCTCAGGAATGGCCCAGAATAACTCTAGAGTAATCCCTCACTTTGTTGGGAGTGTATTGAGAAAAAGTGCATACATGTGTGTGCATGCGTGCAGGCACAAAAGTGAATTCAAAGACACACACACACACACACACACACACACACACACACACACACACACATGCACACATAAACCAGCACTCACTTTACCCAGCCTGAGCAAACATCCTTTGAAGACCAAAGTGTCTTTTTAAAGTAGACGTCTGCTGAAATCAAAAGAGTCTCACTGTGTAGGAGGGAGGTGACTACGCACTGTTGAAACAGACTGTGTGTTGTTGTCTGACATACAAAACTGAGCCGCCGCCAAGCCTGTCAACAGACGGCTCTTGATTAACTTCCTTGTAATAGCAAAAATGTGGACAGTCCAAGGGCATATTACTGGATATGGTTTAGATGTTACGTAATAATTTTTATTTTATTTTAAATGTTCTTTCTTCCTATCTAAGCATAAATGTCAGAGCATTGTCTCCAGCTGCTGTGGTGCCCTGTGCTTACAAGTAGTTGACCTGTTGGGAATCTCTCCACCTTGGAATAGCTTTCAGCGACATCTTGAATAAAGAAAAAAAAGTGCCAGTTTCCAGCGCAGCTAGGGTCCAATCCACTCCTCACAGGCTGCAGAACAGCTGACATACCTGGCGAGGCTGTCATGGGCACACTAATGGGAGTTCGAGAGCTGTGCATACAGACACGCACACATAAACATAGCACAATTCTCTCTCTCTCACTCACACACACACACACACGCACTTTCAACAAAATGCGGGTGGAAAGTTTATCCCCAAACATAGATGAGTTGCTAGCTAGACTAACCTTGTGTTTTCTTTGGCTTCACTCCATTTTTCACAGAGAAAATAGAATTTAAGTGCCTCAGAAAACGCAAGTGCCTTGGAACATATGCACACACACAAATACACAAACACACACACACACACACACACACACACACACACACACACACAAACAAGCACAGGCTCTGAGCATGTTTGCTCAAGCCTGTTTTGCTTGGTTGAGCTGTCCTCTACGGTGACCTCTATCAGGGAGTCCTGCCCGTCACTGTAGGCCAGGCTCCGCTGTGTTCTGACAGACTTGTCCAACCTGTTCTGCCTGGGAGGTTGTTCAACACGTTCAAACCCCCCATCCCTCTTTTTCTTTCATGTTGTTGTCTTGACTCTCTAATCCTTCAATCAAACGTTGCCATAAACTATTAAATGCACGTTGCCAGCCTGTGACACGGCGTCTCGGTTTCTGTTCTGTACGAACACGGTTCACATTTTGTTCTTGGCTTGCATGTCATTCACATACTCAAGACAGGGTTTGTTTTATGTTGGAGAGTGCATGACCCTTGACCTTTGGCCTTTGCTCTTTTATTGGTCTGATGGCATGCAGGCCGACTGCTTCAAGGGCTCGAGGAGGGGATCCGGCTCGGGGGGCTGAAGGAGAGCCCCCTCCTCCAGCCGTGATTGGCACTAGCACATGTGGGCATTCACACCTCTGCCCCTCTCCCAGGCTTGGCCCTGTTTAAGTTGGCCTCAACACCCCTTTGCCTGGAGGCAGGCTGGCCTAGCCTGGTCCAGCGGAAAAAGGAGTTGTCAGCTTTAGGGGCTTTGCGCTGGGGCAGCTGCCACTGGTCAGTTGGTTATATTTAAACTTGGAAGGGAAGGGGAAGCACTGTGAGGGCAGCAGCTTTTACACTTGCTACTTGCTGCTTACTGGGCTAGTGGGGGGCACAAAGCTCTTTATCCATACAGAAGCATGGGCACTGCCAGGACAGGAAGCAGGAGGCAGGGCTGAGGGTAGGATGGCACTAAGTTGGTCCCTAGCTCGGCTCATTAGATTTATCCGCTATACAATGACCACTGTCCCTTTTCCATTGATGCAATTATCACTTGGTCTGTTAGTGAGAGCTACCAAACAGCTCATTGCTCCAAGCTGTGTGTGTGTTTTTGTCACTGTATGTGAATTTGACTGCATGTGCTGATGGAGGTCTTTGTCTCAAGTGACCTTGGGATGTCCTGCGTCACTGCAGAGTCTGTGGGGAGGCAGGGACAACTTTAGGACTGCCAACAGACAATATGTGCATAAAATACATGCTGTAAAGCATGTCAATCCCTTGTTGGATCAGTAAAGTCCAGTAAAGATAAATTCTGCTATCCAATATGAAGTTGAAGACACTTTTAATACCCCCTGTGCCAATTAGGTTCAGTTTTAATTACAAAGGCAAGATTAAGGATAAAGATCATTTGATACATATTCCAATTGGATTGTGTGATCTGTCTAGAATACAAATAGCCATCGGACACAACTTCTTATCAGAGACACCCTGCATCTTATCGGTTTTTTTTTAAATGTAAAACAGAGGTAAAGCTGTCAAAATTTTGGCATGGAATAATATAATTTCTTGGGTTTGATTGTTAACCCTGGGCTGGTATTTTTTGTATTTTTATGGTCATTAAAGCCACATTTGAATGATTGATATACCTTGTGGTTAGATGTACTAACCCCCCTTGTAGACAATGTGGGGTTTAGTCACTAGGCATGCATGAAAAAGTGTAGAATTTTGAACAATAACGCTCGGTGATCATCTGCCAAAAGCCAATCAGAATTATGCCTTTAACTTTTTCTCCCACCATGCTGAAACCAAAAACAACAACTACGTTTTGTTCTAAGTACCAGAGTTGAATGTCTGTGGAAAAACATTCATTACAGCATATCTTTACAGACACATTACCGCAACAACAATAATAAATGACCCCACTTGGAAACTGGTAGAAGAAGCTTTTAGAATTGTGGCCAAGTTGTTATTATTATTAATTAAAAAATAATTTGGTGAATGTGTGTCTCGTAGCTAAATGCTGTAATGCATTTGAACCTCTTGGAAGAAATACTGTTGCCATAAATGACCCGAGGACAAAATGTTTCCTATATGTGTGAATGGGGGACAAAACAAGAAAAAAAAATAGTCTGATGGTACAGGAGACAAGCTAAACCCTCAAGTTGCACTATTTCCTTCATATACCTGTCCAGGTATCCCATGGTGCTTTGCCCAAACTTTTGCAGCAGCCCCCTTGACCCACCCACAGTCACACTGGGACAGTAATGCCGATGTCAGCAGGGTTATTGGGGCTCAGGTAGAGGTGTTGGGAGGACAAGGGAAAGCAAGGGGGCTGGGGAGCAGGGAGCTCCCCTCAGCTCAATGCGGTTTCCTGAAGTTATCCTCCCCCGCGGTTTTATTAAGATGGATCGTCTCCAGAGGTTGGTTTAAGTGTCACAGGGGGTATTAAAAGTGTCTTAAACTCCAGTCATACACACAGTCTGAAGCATGACCACAAAGACACAGACACACACACACAGACAATATTGCAAAGGTAGTAAGATGTGTCTCTTAATGTTGAAAGCAGATGTTTGTGTTGGCTGTTTGAGCTGCTGACTTCCAATGGCCCGTAGACCAACCGCCTCCTCTCTCCTCCACTGGACCCTGCTGTGGGTCCTCTCTCACTTACTCTCTCTCTCTCTCCCCCCCCCTCTCTCTCTCTCCCTCTCTCCTTCTCACTTTTATCTTCTCTGTCTCTTTCTCTCTGTTGCTCTTTTAGACTAATGCATTTGCAAACAACAACCATATCCTGCAATTCGCACAGGCTTTTAATAGGACGTGCTGAGTTTGTGATTGAGAGTTTCAACAGGTTTGGTTGTAAGGAGGGGCCGGGGCATATGCTGTGCATTAGAGGGACAACTGTTGTTGTGTTAGGATGCCTCTGGGTAACCACAGCCGTCGCCTGTTTTCCAAGAATATAAATGAATCTAATGGACATTTTGGATTCTGCAGAGAAACTGTTTGCGTGCCTGCATGTGTCTGTGGGAGAGTATGCGTCTCGGATTCTGTACCATGTTTGTTTGCTTCCTAGGTTGCTGTTCTGCCAATTTTCAAGGTGCCTTTGGAGTGGAATGCGATGGAAACCTCCCAACAATGGCGGGTGGCTGTGCTCTGTCACTTAAAAATTTGATTCACTGCCCTTTCGCCGCCTGTAACATGTATTGTCCTTCTCTATCTCCCTCTCTCTGTCTCCCTGTCTGTCTACCCTCCTAGCGTTTTCCTCTCCTCCCTCCATCCACTGTCCCCTCCATCAGCACGTCTCTCTTTGATTGGGACAGCGGGGAGTCGTGCAGTGCTGAAAGTCTGGAGGAAGATGGATGGAGGGAATGAGGGAGTGTGAAAAAGGGGAGAGTGACTCTGGCTGGGTCTGGGTTTCATTAGACTGTGGTAGGGCTCTACTGTGTTGGATGGATGGATAAGACAGGGGAGGGAGTCATTGGCACCTTCAGGGTTAAAGGTTGTGCAAGAGCAGTGCAGAAGTGTGTGTATGTATGTGTGATTTTCCTTTAAAAAAAGAAATTGTGATGTCTTTTCTTATGATTGGTTGGTCCTATCCTACATTTTTCCCCAGTTGAGTCTTGTTTGTATGCCGTTTCTAACTTTCATCCCAGTTTTGTTGCTTAATTTTTCCGAAGTGCACTTTATGGGCCAAGACGTGTGTGAGGGCCGGCAACAGGACACATGTTAGTTGTTTAGTCGGTTTTCATCAGCTCCCCTCTCTGTTCTGTTGCTGATATCGCTTCTTTTTCTTTATTTCTTTCTCCTTCTCTCTTTCTTTTTCTGTAAAACATCATCTAAGTCTGCCTGCCTCTAATTGCCAGAACCTCACCTCTCTTTATTCAGACATACAGAGGGCAATACCAGATCGAACATCCTGACGGAGTATCATATTTCCCACTCAATAGTCACGGTCAAGGACATGAGATGCTCGGGTCTTTATTTCAACTGATTGGCACAAAGCATGAAATTCCAGCCTTTAAGAATTATGGATTTGAGGACCTTTTTTTCTAAAATGGTCTTGGTACTTGTTTTACATATATTTAGCAATTTATTGTTATCATAATTGGGCAAGTTCTGCCTGTACAGTGTTTGACACAGGTACCCAACTACCTCAAAATGTGTATAAATTAGATTTTTATTTGATTTGATTTTTGTGTGGCCTAATGCCAAAATTCAGATAATGTGCTGATAATTTCCAAGACACACAATCACCTTTATACCTGTATGTATACACAAAATGACCATTGTTAAGTAATTTTGTCTTTTTATTTTTCATATAAGAAATATAAAAATAATATTTCTTACAATGCAATGTTACTTGCAGCTGATAAGTCAGCCCTGACACCTTTATTGCTAAAGAGACTCTTTCCGTGTCCCAGTTATGTCTCTCTCCAAAACCCAACAGCGATTGTGTAAAGTAAAAAATGTTGTCAGACAAAACTACAATTTCCAAACCAGTCCGTCAAGAACTGGTCACCTGAGAGTGTTGATTGACATTAAGCAATTATTTCTTCAAACTGGTTTTCCATTGCTTGTGTCATAGTGATTGTACCATAACCATAGCTCCCTGGGCTTAATGGCGTGCTTATGTTGTGTCATGCTGAATGTTGGTTTCTCTGCTGTGGTTTCTGCAGGGTCAGATGGTGTCTCTCCAGCCTGTGCCTAGGATAGAGGAAGTTATTTACCACTACAAGCCCCTCCACATTGAAACCTACGGACCCCCAGTACCAGAACTGGACCACCTGCAAAGACTAGGGTACAGTCTCCATCAGACACACATACACATTTCCTTTCCTTCAAGCCTCAGAAAAAAAAGTTGACACGTTGAAAGTTTGTGACAAGACAACAGTGATGAGATTGTTCATTAATTAACAATCACACAGATAAACTGCACGATAAAATGAATGCACTGCAAAGCTGTGAGTAGTTGAGCAGAGGCCTGCTTCAGACTGAGTTGAGGGGGAACCTGGCTAGTCTCACTTGACTTACCTGATTATCTGAGAGAGTGAAAGCAGGAGATTTCGGGGGAAGAGCAAGAGAAACCACCACCAGCATTGCATTGCCACAAGCCGCCACAGTGCCTCTGCAGGAGCGTCCATTAACACACACAGGAAGCGCTTTCTCTGACAGCCCCTTTGGGCTCAATCAATCCGTGACGCCATTGCTCCAGTCCTCACCAAGCGCAGGCCATCCATCAGACATCCCAGCGCCCAGCCGTCTGCACTGCAAATGGCTGGCACTATAGTTTGCCCACACACTGAGAAAAAGCCTTCTTTTATTGGGTGAGAAGCAACAAAGAATAAATGTACTTTTAGTGAGGCTCCTTGGTGGAAAGGGACTTTTCACTATGCCTTAGTCTTTGAATAACCTTCCTTTAGGTAAAATGGGCATCGTTTGAGCACATTTACAGCCTTGTGGGTTTTCCGCTTCCTTTTCACTCCCTTGTCATCTGCACAATCCATGTTTGTTGTCCAATCAATTCCACCTAATTAACTGGAAAAGCACCCAATTACAGTGGAGCCTTGAGCCCCTCAAAGGATTGTCTGAGAGTTTAAGTAGAATAACTGGTACTTATTTACATTATGTATGCAGTGAAGTGCTGAGGCCCTGCTTCTTTTGGCCAGGCTGCTCAATATGCAGATGAAACACACCTACGATTTTGCTGCATGCTGGAACGCAGTGGCAGGAGTGGGGGGGGCTGTGGGGCCTGGGAGGGGTCCGGTGTCAGCAGTTCGGGGGTCCTGCAGGACCGAGGATTGAAAGGAAGGGCTCTGCCACTGAGATAAATGAGGCTCGGTTCAATGAGTAAGGCCAGTCCCCCCGGTGTGGGGCCAGCGCAGCAGTCCCAGTCAGATAAACCCCAACTCCCAGGGTGCAACGTGCACTGTTAAGTATAAAACAAGGAATACTGCTGACACCTCTTTACAGTTGGTGTTTTATGATTCAGATAGGCTTGTTTTCTGTGCATGCATGCTCAGACATACATAAACACACTCACCTAAACACGCTGACACACATGGACGGCCCCTAAAGTAATATACACTCAGACTCACCCCTGTTATTCCCACTCCAGCTCCTTGGCCACAGTGCAGCTTATGTGATGTGGTAAAAAGTGAAAAGCATGTGTGGGAAGGGGAGAGGGAATACAGCCAGGGTTGAGAGGGTGAAAAGTGAGTCCTGCTGTAGAGAGTAGGGCCAGAGCCCTGGTCATGTGACCTGTTAAAGAGAATATGCGTGAATGTGTGAGGGGATGCGGACGGGCCTATGTGTGGATAAGGTGAAAGGGCTGCCAGGGGGCAGGTACTTATTTTAAACAAGGCTGTTTGTCTTGGTCAGGGCCAATGGTGACAGCAGCACCACTGGTGATTTGTCTTGGACAAGCCCGTCAAGTGGGACGTTAGAGTTGAGCTTGCACACCCCCCTTCCCCCGGTGGCCCCTGGGCCTCTGGGGCCAGTATCCACACAGGATGTCCAGTCAACACTGGAGCTGACTGGAGCTTTTGGTTTTTATTTCAAACTCGTCCTTTCTTTCACTACTCTCTCTCTCTTCCCTCTGTCTCGCCGCCTGTGTCTCTCTCTCCTTGTCCCTTTGCCCCCCAAAAAACCGCAGGAGTGCTGCACGGCTGCCAGGAAAAAGAAAAGCCACGCCTCTCGCGCTGTCTCTGCCGATTGTACCTGAATAAATATGGGCTGAGCTGGGTCCTTATTAAAGACAGCTGCTTCAATACTGGAGCAGAGAAAAGGCTGCATGTTGGGGCAACAAGGGGCCTCAGAAAGTGCCCCTTCAACTTCCAACTATTACCCTACTATCCCATACACATACATGGTGTGCATAACTTGGAACTGCATCCCGTCACCCCCACCCCTACCTCTGGTTTGTTTGGTGGGTGTGATTTGTGTGTGAGGATAGCACCCCGACAGTGTGGGGTTTCTTTAATAGCAGAATCATCCTGTCCGTCTATTTGACTGGCATATACACAGCACCATGTGTGAGCCATAAGAATAGCCATAGACTAGAAGAGGGCTATATAAGAGCAGGGCCATGGACTGCACACAATTTCACATTGGGAATTTAAAGACTTTAAAGGCCACCTCCAGCCAATTTTATGCCAAGTTTCCCCCCTCGATTTTTCTCCAATCGGAAAATCGGGATGTGGTTAGTAACTGAACATCATTTCATTAGCAACACTGTGTTAACCAGTGATAAACAAAAGAGATCATTTTCGCTTATTTATTATTTTAGTCTCAATAATGGGAAGCGACAGTGAACATAGCAATGACTAAAACCAAAGTTTTTAGGGGGAGGATTTTTCCCCTAAAAATTATGATGGGTGACTACCTCAATAGACTGTAGACGCTCAGTCGCAAAGAAGCATAATAAGTGGCTAGAAATGTTTTTATATTGTTCAAAATTTATGCTGGGGTCTTTGTGTTTCCTATGGCATTTTTCTTTATAAAGCAATAGCTTTTTTTCCCTTTCAATTAATTGACTATGTCAATTTAACAATGTACCTCCATGTTAGAAAATTCTTTATTCATTTAAATCAGATTTTGCAATAAATGTAATGTAAAAAGTATATTTAAGCATTTACCATATTGACAAGTTTTTGAAAATATGTTGATTATGTTAACTAAGATGCTAAATATGTTACATTCATCTGGAAAATGTTTTCGTGTGTGTGTGTGTGTGTGTGTGAGAGAGTAATATATAATATAAAATCTTGGTAAGGCCCATATAAGGAACAGCCCTGCTGAAGAGGTATCTGGGAGCAACCCCAACTCCAAACACAAACATTAGTCCTCCAACTCCTGGGTGCCTGGTGATGGACACACCATGAATGCCAAGTCATATTTACACCCCTTCACATGCTACTACTCAAGTCATGTATGTAGTTTAAAGGAGGCCAACATTTGTTTGATCTTGAATGAGACCTGTGAGAAGGATTTACTTTCTATTTTAGTGTGTGTGTGTGTGTGTGTGTGTGGATGAGCATCTGTGTCCGAGTTTATTTTCTGCTCCTTAAAATCTTTCTGCGCAGGCGATGAAAGAGTGACTACAATCTTGGACAAGGACAAATCATACGTGGGGGGAAAAATAGGGGGAAGAGAAGTTGGCCTCGGCGCATTCAGAATTTTGACTTAAACCTCAAGTGCTGACAATGAGAGCTAGAGAGAACAGTTGTTTGTGTTGGCACAAGATGACCTGAAATTATTCCATCTCTCTGACGAGGGTTGCTCAACGGGCTCTGCCAAATACCAGGGAGGATAATATTTTGAAGTTTTGCCTCCTCCCCCACCCCGCATGGCTCTCCATAAATGATGGAAATTTATATATTTTTTTCTTCTGGGAGCGCATGTCAAGCATCTGTCTGACGTTTTGCGGGGGTGAAGGGTAGCAGCTGAGTGAACAACGTGTTTAGTCTGGAGACTTTTCTCCAAGGGACACACTCACACCAGGAAGCAGTCGTCGGTACACTTCCCGAGAACCAAAGTAGACCTCTGGACACTGGCTGAAGGGTTAAGTCTAGAGGAAGGAGTTGTTAGCTGTAGCATAGCATGCGTACACCAACATGGAGAACTATCCCTCGTACACCCCTGACAATCTTCCTGACAATCATGTCGTACTCAAATTATTTCTCCGCTTGTATGCACATTACACACGTGTGTGTATGAAACAAAACACACAAACATTCATGTTGGGTTGAAATTAGCTGAATTGAGGACTTCTTCCATGTTCGGCAGGGAGCCCAAGGTTAGTGGCTCTCCTGCTGCCTTCTTATCTCCTGACCCATCTCTAGGAAGTGTTTGTAAATATGTAAATTGGTGTCCGAATGTGTTTCCAGTGAAAGTGTATGAGTAGGGAAAGGTAAAACTGTGGAGTACTGCGTGTGTAGTATAACTGGCAGACAACGTTTTAAGCCTCTCTGTTTTGATGTTGGCCAGAGAACCGTAGGAAGGAAGCCAACCAAAATTGGCCCTTGGTGATCTCTGACTGTTTCTGCCTGCTCTAAACCACAGTATATGATGTTTAAGTTGCACAGAAATCATCCCATGTGTATCGTACGGTATGGACACTGCGGAGATGATTTCTTTTTTCTGTGGAAAAAGGGGGGGGGTGGGACCTCAATGGCTTTTCCATGCGTTCCGACTTCTCTGATCCCTGCAGGGAGCATTCCCACTTGATGGTTTAGGGGCCTTGTAGGTCCAGGGGGGCAGGAGCAGAGGTCACCGGCCATAGAGGACCAGAGGAGCAACATTGGAAGGGTTGAGTGCTGGGAGAGGAGAAAGATGGCAGCAGAGTGATGGCACCTTTGAGAGAGGGGCTCTCATACACTGGGCCTCAAATAGTTATTTACTTGTAGGCACACACACAGCTTTGATGCTGAGGTTATGAGCTGAATGAAGGCGAGTGGGGCGCCTTCTAGTGTGACCTCAGATGAACTCCCACATGAGCACTGGTCTTTGATCTAGTTTTACTACTATTAGATAGTGTCTCAAGAGGCTTATATTTTGCTTTCAGCCAATTAAAATATTAAACCTTATTGCCAAAGAATACCATTTATGAGAAAATGGTTTAGGGATAACTGTATGTGGGTTTTGTATAACAATAGTCATTTTCACTAAAATATTTTTGGGCTGCCACAATAACCAGGACCTCAAGCTGAACCTGTGCTTCTCAGATATCTGAAACCCTTCACACTGGTTATGTGTGCCAGTGTTACATCAAGCACAGCTAGTAACCGTGGAGTTCAGGGCACTCCTTCCCCCACCATTCAGACGTTGCCTTGCGCTCCCAGATTTGAAATTTGCATAGCCAAAAGAGACGGAGGCTACGACAAAAGTGTGAAAGCCTGAGCTTCAGTGCTCATTAATTTGACTTGCAAACGTGTCCGTGTCAAGAGCTCGACCAAACTTGACTCAGTGCTCAGTCAAGGCAATTGGCAGCTTTATTACTCTGGTTGTGATAGCTGCACCTTTCTTTCACATTTCTAGCTTGAACCGAGAGAGTGGTTTGTAGCTGCTGTACAGTATTGTACCAACCCCCATCAAGCCATTATCCTGTCTGTCTCCGTAAACAGACCATTAACAGACAGTCAGCCCAGGCAAGATCCCTATTGTGTTCTCTCCCATAGATCTGTGCAAATATTGATTGTCTCTTTGAATATGAGTAATAACAAAACCCATACCCAGCCCCGTAGTTGACTGAAGCCAGGACCCTTGTGATTCGGGTTTTGACTTGCGGATGAGCCCGTTCTGGCTGAAAAAGGGAGGAAGCAGAGTGAGCAATAAAGGAGGACAGAGGGAAGGAACTGCAGCCCTCTGGTGTGTATTCTGGTCATTCTGGTCAGAGGTCTGGTTTTAGTCTTATTGTTTCTTTACTCTGTGGTCCGTGTGCCAGACCCACCGCCGAGCCCCTGCCTGGACAGGGCCGGGCCAGGCCAAGCTGGGCCATCCCCCGTGAAAGAGAAACGAGCGGGCAGGGATTATATGTGGGAAGTCTATTGTGTCCCCAGGTTTATTTGTATCTCAGACTAGAGGTGGCAGGGTCAACACCCTGTAGAGAGTGAGGTGATGTCTCCACACTATTTATACCTGAACTCCCACTCTGGTCACTGCAGAGGTTCATGAAGCAGCCCGCGCTCGGCGGGGCCTGCGTGCTTTGGATTTGGACCTTGACAGTCTTCATAACTTCTCTCTTGTTTTCTCTCTACACGCAGACGCACACGCAGGCACACACAAAATCACACAATCTGTACCTCTCCTCCTCCTCCTTGGCCCCAGGGCAGAGGGCTCAGTGATGTACAAGGGGATTAGCCAGCTCATTTTCCCCTCTTAAGAGCTGGGCAAAGAAAACAAACTCCCATCATTTGGGGCTGGGCTGTGGGGACTTGCCCCACACAACCGGCTGTAGCAGCTACCTCACCACGATGATGTATGAATTATACCTCCCCCCCCATCCCCCAAGGCCTATACCTTTCCCCTTCCTTTGTGTTTCTTTTCTCCCCCCACCTTTTCTTTCCCCTCTTCATGTCTTTCTTCCTAATTGAAATCCCCTTCGCCTGCCCTCCAGTGATCGAGGTACTCCGGTAACTGATACCTGTGGATGCCCAATCCCCCTGGGAAAACTGTATTATTCCACAGTGTACCAGTGTTGAATTCCCATCGTGTCACGCCAGACTACTGGGGGCCACCTTTTTGTATGTGTGTGTGTGTGTCCGTGTGTCCGTGTGTGTGTGTGTGTGTGTGTGTCCGTGTGTGTCCGTCCTATGGGTGTGTCTTGGGCAAGTAGCCATTCCCTGAACAGCATATGCCTGTCCATTGTTTACGGCCCCATTTGGTTAACGATGACACTGATGTCATGTCATTATCCGCCCCCCTCCCAGTCCAGTTTGCCCCCCTCCTGCTCTCCATGGGGTTAGGGTTATCAGGAGACAGCTCTGCAAAACAAGAGAGAGATGCTCCCTGTATCAAGTGGCTGGCAGGCAGTGATGGCTTTCTAAGCCTAAGGGTGATGTTAGGTGTCAAGGCAGTGCCAGTCAGTCAGACAGCCTCTACTGCCCCCCTCAGGTCAGACTGAGGAACTGCAGAGCTGCCATCCACACAGCAGGAGCCCTTGATGAGTAATGACAGATGACATTTGGACCAGGAAGTGAAAATGCTTTTGTTTTTTGTTTTTTTGGCGATGCGGGATGTTATATACAATTTATGGCTACATTGCGGTTATTCATAGACCCAGAACAAAGTATGGCCCTTTTGCCGTTATCAGTAATGCCAACAGGCTGTGTTCTTGAAGACAGGTTGCAGATTGTCAATCACTCTAAATCAGTATGCATTTCTATAAGTGTTACTGTCAAGTGACACCCAAAGCTTGTGTTAACACTCAAACCATGTTCACCCTTTAACTAAGTGCTACTGATACCCCTCCTCTTCCCCTCTCTTTCCCTCTCGCCCTCTGTGATTTGGATGTGGAGAAGCAGACAGAGCCTGTCAGCAATGATAAGAAGTCACATGATAATGGACAAGGGGTCTATGGGCTCATGATAGTATGATGTCACTGCATTGAGTAGCCCTTCGTACACACACACACACAAACACACACAATCTAGTGGACAGTGTGTAGACTAATGGCTGAGGATCTATCTCACACACTCTCATGTCCCAGAGGAAACTGCATTCAATGGAATAGCGTGACCTTTCAACCCCTGGTGATGAAAGGCTGCTGTTGACAGACATAGTATACCTGTGAGAGCCCTCGGTTTTGGGCCTGACTACGGGGGGCTTTGTTTCTAGACGGAGGTTCGGTCCAATTCACACATCCTCCACTGGTAAAAAAAATTGTTGGTATGGAAACAAACGGTCTCGTTGCTGCTTTTAGACAAACACGTGCTCAGACGAGTGAAGATTTTCGAAAAGAACGTGCGTCGGGGAGCAAACTCACGAGCAACCGCACAATAAACGCAGTGTGTGCGTCTCGGCGCCGCACAGGGGCTCTTTTGCTTTAAGGGTAGAGTGCAGGAAGGAGGGGCAGCTGAGGGCAGCAGCGCTGCGAGTGAGTGTAACTGGAGCCGTCTGAGGAATGCAGGGGGTGTTTTTGGAGGAGCGGAGTGGAGCTGGGGGGACGGCTTG
>OMKR01019843.1:2314-32217 GCA_900302355.1 Cyttopsis rosea | reverse complement strand
TTTTTATCGTGCGAGTGCTACTCCCAGGTAGCCGTGTATCCAAATATCGCCGCTCACCTGCCCCGGTCCCTCCGTGTCCAACGCCGCCTCCAACAACCTTGGTTTCCCTTTAAATAAAAATAAAAAAAATAAAAAGCCCCACTCTGCCGCTGAGGCCAGGTGCCGCTTCGCTCGGCGACCGTTTGTAGTTTTTGTTGAAACGCTCTAGCGTGGGGTCGAGCGAGGCTGCTGGCGGGTAAGGACTACATTACCCAGAAGGACACACCCGCGACACGTTATAGTTTATATACCATTTGTGTCCGTTCATATCGATTCCGAGTATTTTCCACACACACCAGGTCCGTGATATATGGTTTTGCGGGTGGTGTATTTGGGTACGTCGACCCGAGTCCGGCTCCACCTGGATTTGACGAGTCTTGGTTTTTGGGGTCTGTACTTCGGAGCCCGCGGGTGGGGGAAGGACCAAAAGTGATGCTGCGTTCCTAGTGGAGACGGAACTCGGAAAATCGGACCTCGGGCGCGCATGCCGCTCAACCGCGAATGAAGTTCCCTTTGCATCTGGGTTTCTGTTTTTTTATTTATTTATTTATTATTATTATTATTTTAATTTATTGTAAAACGCAGACAACTTCGATCTGAACCGCGGTTCGGTTTCAGCTCCTGTGCAGATTCTTGCGGAATTCACAAGCGTGTCAAACATTACTGTCCCTGCGGGCACGATATCAGCGGTCGCGACATATAAAACTACGGAAGAGGATTAGGGCCATATGTGAAGATTCGCGAAATTTCTTAATTCTCTAGTTTAAAGTCATAACCGTGCGGCCCTCACCCTCTTCCGTATGAATCGGATCTGAAACAACTGAAAAATAAGAATAATAAACATCGAGCGGTGTGATTCGATATTATTAATGCCATGAAAGCATAAAAATAATAATTATCATAATTATTATTATTATAATAATTATCATAATAATTATCATAATAATAACAATAATCATCATCAAATAGAATTTTGCACCTTTAAAGAAATCCTCAACACGCGTGTTTAAGGGCGTGCACGGCTTACATAACTTCCACAGACGACAACAATCACATCAGGTGAAAAAGTGGGTGTTTTTTCTGTGAGTTGGGACCGGTGTCCGACTCTGACCGTGTGGTTAGTCAGAGCGACAGGGGCTTGAAGAACCTGTTCCCAGCAGCTATTGCAAGATATCCGGCAGAATCAGGAGAGGACAGGTGAGGCTCGACACAACATAACGCTGTTGGCAGTTTTTTTTATTTCAAACTAGAAGTAAAAGACGGACCGTGATACCAGACCGATCTATATCCATGTACATGTGCGACTCGGTTGAAGTGATTGATATTATAACAATATCAAGTCTACTCTGGCATGAGCTAAATTACTGACCCAAAACTTTATTTCTATTTTTATTAGATGCATTTTACGTGCTTTCTTTTTGTTTTCTTTAATGATTATGATGATGATGGTGATTATTATAATTTTTAATAATAATACATTTAAATACATTTAATTTGAATAATTCGTACAAAACATGTTTTACATTAATATAAGGGAATCAATTATTATTATTATTATTATTATTATTATTATTATTGACAACAACAACAACAACAATAATAATAATAATAATAATAATAATAATAATAATAATAATAATATTAATAATATTATTATTATTATTATTATTATTGTTAATAACAATAATAATAATAAAAACAAATATATACAGTATATATAGCATTATTAAAATATCATCTATCGAAGTAGGCATTCCCAAAAATAAACTGCTTGTGTTTTGCTATTTATATTCACTATTTATTCAAGGATGACATATGACTGTGACTGTAATGAAGAGAAGCATCTGATCAATAATGAATAATAATTGCTAATCTGGCAAGTGGCTCACCATCACTTCGAACCATCACACCAATACGCACACTGCTCTCTGAGAACACATGCATGTATATGGTGTATGGTTTGTATGGTTTTTAAATGTCTGTGTTTTCCAAATCCATTTACAGTATCTTACCTTTTGACTTAAATCTCTTCCCGTGCTGCAGTACGATTTCTCGCACGCTTGTTATTCGGCTGACCTTGGGGTTTCGTAAGACTAACTTCAATACTAATAACAATTTAAAGATAATATTTTTGTAGAGATAGCACCAGCAGTTTGTGTATGGTACTTTCAGATGGCCATCTTAAGCAAATTGCATGAATATAAATAATTTAAAGTTTACTAGTTGATAAAGGGAAAAAATATTGTAGAATATAATATTGTATAGTCAAGACACTCAAGATTTCTATTGTTGGAAAAGAAATAGTGGTATTGTGCCAGCTCTCTATTTTACCCCAAAAATAGTAATAACTCAAAGCCTTAACACAGCCCACAATGTCAAATTCCTCCTATGTACAAATGCACTTGCACTGCAATGCGAAGAGAAGTAAAGAATCAGAATCCGTCTTATACCCCAGGCCATTTACATATACGAGTAATTTGTTCTGGTGAGGTTTGGTGCATTTTAATACAGACCATTAGCATTAAAAAATAAAAATGCTTTACAGTCCGATAAGTTTTTGAATAAATATAGAAATAAAATAAAATTTAATAAAAACGTAGGCTATATGATAAAAAACTGTACATATTTTTGTTTTAAATGCTATCATTTTGCGCAAATTTGCACTTAAGTGTTGAGCAATTTGAGCATGATAATTAAGTAAGTAAAAGTAAAAAAATTTAAAGAATACGAGTTGTTACAGAGAAGAGAATATTGTATTTGTATCGTCAAGACACTCAAGATTTCGGTAACAGAAGGTGGTATAGTGCCATCTCTATATTTTACCCAAAAATAGTAATAACTCAAAGCCTTAACACAAGAGCCCACAATGTCAAACTCCTCCTATGTACAAATGCACTTGGACTGTGCATTTGCAAAAAGATAAAATGGCCTGATCTTTGGATGTTTTGACCAAAACCAAGTCAACGTACCTTGGCTGACACTTGCATACTGTTGTCCTGCATTATCATGATGGCTTCAGAGATCTTGACATCTATCGGCTCAATGACCGCCTCGATGTTGAAGGGGCCCTCCAGTCGATCTGCCACGAGCAGCATGGCATCTGTTGCAACACAGAGAACACGCATAAGCTTAGGGATATCATACACACACACACACACACACATGCACACACACACACACACACACACGCACACACACACACACACACACATAGGCACACACAATTGGATAAACACCCACGGCGAGAGCAAGAGGCTGTATGAAAAGGGGGACCCTCCTAGGAGTTCTTGATCTCTGTAACAGGATATGCCACATCAAAGCAGAAATTAGGATTTTCAGCAGGCTTCGCTTAGTGCTAACACGCACACTAACACAAAAGGCTGGATTTGCATGTACAAAATCGCTCCCATGGAAAGGAATGGGAGGGAAGGCTTGGATTAGAGCTTTTACAATTCCAAAGGCGTTTGTGTTCATTTGGGTATTATATATATATATATAGAATAACATACCAAAAATGAAAAACTATGTATTAAGACATCTGAATTCTTAACAGTAGATTTTTTAATTCTTAAATTAATAATTATTTTAGTTTGAACAGAAAATCATAAATCAATACCCGATTTACCCTGATCACACGCAACCTATCGCAGGTGGGATGGTGCTATCGATCACTCAAGATCTGGGGTGCACACAAAGTGTTTCCATTTTGCTATCTTGTCTATAGAAAAAAAAAATTTAAAAAATCAAATGAACGCCTTCCAATGCTTGTGGGAAAGGGGTCAGCGATGGTAAACCGGTTGAGGCCAAGGGTGAGGTAGAATTATAGAGACATGGGAACAATCAGCTGAAAGGAGAGATAATAGTTCAGGGCCAAAGGGCCTAGGAGACCTTCTATTGCACAGGTCCTCCACGGTGGAAGCAATCTGCTCAAAGGCCGCTTTGAAAACTCTAAGCATCTTTCCAGTAGAAGAGGTTTCAAAGCCAACTTTGAAATAACATACAGTAGCCCCACTTGAGTTGACATGTACTGTAAGTTATATTCACGGGTAGTGACCCTTTCAATTTGTGAGTAACTTCTCTCATCCCTCAAGTCTACGAAATGAGACGATGTTTTAGCTTTTGGCTTATAAAACCCTCGTGAGTGCATTCTTCCAAATTGATAACATCTGTTGGCAAACAATACATTTAAATGAAGGAAGAAAAAGGCCTTTGTGAGAATTCATAAAGGCTGTTCCAACTTATTTAAATTGCAAAGGAATTCCCAACAACATTGGTTCAGGCTTTCATCAATGTGAAAAATGACACTGTTATGCAGATAATGTTATGTGTTAAAAAGCAAAAATGCATAATAGGATAGGTAGGCAATTTGTTACCAATCATACCGATGTAAGGCATGACATACAGTAAATAGGCATGACAAGGCAAGTTCATTAATCTAGCACATTTCATCGCAAGGGCAAATCAAAGTGCTTTAAAGTAAAGATGAATAAAAGCATAGAAATTATCAGCTAAAAACAGAACATTGGAGTGCAATTTAAACAGGCCTAGCCACTTTGGTGAATGGGACTCAAACCCCAACTAGAACCTCAGTGGGAATGTCACCAACACATTTCAAAATAAAAATGTAAAAACGGACAAAAAGACATAGATAGAAGCTTAAAGTGTAATTCAAAACGGGCGGATTATTCACCTAAAAGCAGGTGCAAATCTAAGGGTTTGGGCGTGTATTTCAAAGCGGTAACAATTGGGACGAGACCTAGATCTTCTGGAATTTGGTTCCAATGACGTGTAGCATAATAACTACGCTAACTTTAACAACGCTGCTTCGCCGTGTTTAGTCTTTACCTCTAGGCACCGACATGGATGTATAAAGATATTTTTCATTGTTGAGGAAAATTTGGTTTTCGACGGCTAACTGTGGTTTGTCTGGACACGGAAAGTCGCCGAAGCTTGAAAATACATAACAGTCATTTTCCCGGTGCACTTCTTTGAGAAAGGGAGCAATGCAGGCTCCGCTATCTGGCCTCTTGTGTTTATTTACCCCGCGCTCTCAAATTGGGTGTGATGCTTGGTTAGACTTCCATCAGGTGCTCGCTCGCGGTCACCTCAGGCAGCCGAGCTCACGCAGTCCTGTGGAGTGTTTATAGCCGGCTAATAAGTGTTGGAGAAGTATAAGAGAGCGGAGGAAATAAGTGTCTGCCTGGAAAAGCCCGGAGTGGAAATTGACAGAAAGGAAATTGCGTTTGCTAACTCCACATGATTGGAAAATTTGTCTATATTTTTATATGTTCAAAATAACTTCTGAGAGCGATGTCAGAACAGAGGAAAGGGGTCGTTAAAAAAATTATGGGTTGTCGTGACAAATCCATTCTGAGCGTAATTCACGCGAACAGGAGGCCTGCAGCACCTGCAAATTCAAATTAGCTCAGACTACAGGACTCTGCGGTGCTAGTCAATGAAATTAGTAATTTGATTAATTAATTGAATTTATATTAATATTCATATTAATTTATATATCTATTTAATTGATTAATTAATTACCCCACCCCCCCCACACACACCTTTTTTTCATTTATTTATTTGTTTATTTAATTCATATATATGTTTAAAGGTGCAGTGTGTAGAATTAGTGGCATTTTGTGGAACGGGCTTGGCAGAAGTAGAATGGAACATGGAAAATAATATTCATCAGTATGTATTAATTAGTGTATAACCCCATGAAAATAAGAATCGTTGTGTTTCCGTTACCTTAGAATGAACCGTTTATATCTCCATGGGGGCTGGAGCCCCTTCCACGGACCATGTTGCACCGCCATGTTGCACCGCCATGTTGCACCGCCATGTTTCTACAGTAGCCCAGAACGGACAAACCAAACACTGGCTCTAGAGAGGGACTTTTGTGGCCACCGTAGATTCTCCTCCACGGTCACTGCCATGTTGCACGATGGGGAATTCAGTTGGTTGCAATCTGCAACCTCACAGCTAGTGGCCGCTAAATTCTACACACTGCACGTTTAATAAATAAATCAATCTATTACATTTATTGACATTTTCATTGATGAAAATATAGCTACAAAATTGCATCGATATCATAAATTTTACATTATATTATTACATCCTGTGCTATGTAACATCAATGCACTTGGCCTGATTGAACTGTAAGAAGAGTGCAGTAAAAGTTGAATCATTTCTGCGTTTTGCCATCGCCTGCCACCATTTCAATTTACCTGCAACCTCTCAGTGTGAACCAGCTCGAGCATAAACACATTTAAAGTCATCAATGGGTGACTTTTCGTTCACAAACTCCTCTGTAGGACTGTTGCATTATGAGGAGCTTCATAAAATAGACTTTAAAAATAAGTACTTTCAGCACCCTTAAGACTAGAAGCACCTTCCTTGGGCTTCAGGGAGGTTTTCTTTCCGGCACATTCCCCTAAAATCTCCCATCAATATAATTGTATAGACAATTTCTCAGAAAAGACCCGGCCCTGCAGGTGCTCCCACCCAGGATAAGAATAATCGCGGATCATTTCCGACTTTGAAAATACGCCGCTCGGAGAGAACGCATCTTGTTAGATATCGCATGGATCCTAGAGATGTGCGCAGTCATAACAGGTACACAGCTCTATAGCTCCATTTTTTTCTCCATCATTTCAGCAAAAATGTGAGTGCTCAGTTACTCTGTTGCTCTGGTACCCTCCAGATTCCAGTTTTCCTACGTCGGGGGCTAAATACAATTCACAAACTTGGCATTTCTACGCCTTCAAGGACGGACCCGCCGTCATGTAGCTCAATAACAGCGCCGAACAAATCTTTTATTATTATTTTTTCCTTTCTTGGTTTATTTTCTTTGAGCTGTTAGTCAGTCTAGCTGAGCTTAGATCTGAAATATCGAGTTGTTTCCCCAGATGTAACCTTCCTCTTTTGTTATTAGAGCGCTCGTCTTGTGTTTATCGTGTAGCGGTGTGTGGCTCGGCTCCGCTGCGCACTGTGCTGCCTTGCTGAACACGCTTTTTTGCTCCGAGGCGCGCTAATTGTTTGATTTGTTGCCTTTTCTGCTACTTGTTTTGTCCTTTTGACTCCCCCCCTCTTCGATTGAGCGTTCCCTAATCTTTTCATGTGAGAAAAAGAACAAGTAATGAAATATCAACAAAGTGAAAATGGTAAACAGTTGCTATTTCAATGGATTTTTGTCATAAATCGTTTAACTTTCATGTCAAAACAAGGTTAAGTAGCAGCTCACAACCGGTGTTCAGGATATCGACAAACTTTAACTCCAGAGGTTTAAATTATACAAAAATGTCATCCAGTCAACAGTCTCTAAATGCAGTCCAATAATTATGAAGAAGGAGGAAAGAATAACCTCAACAACACTCTGCAAATTGAAGGTTTTATGGTAAGGTCTCATAGTGCTGGTCCAATCTTGACAGTTTTTAATCAGAATCATATAAACTGCATCTACGGTGAGACCACGGGTATAAACGCAGATACAGAAAAGCTTTTCCTTCATCGATCCGAGTTGTTTATTTAAACTCCATTAGAAACCGACATAGGAACATCCCACGTTAGCATGATCTGTTGAACCTAAAACCAATACATCTGTGACCTGTGATGCTGTGACCCCAGTCTCCTGAGACATGATACGAGCGCTTCTTAGTTTTTGCATTTAGCTCGTACGCTGGAAGCCAAGCGGCTGGTTATGAGCATTTTGTTACGCGTTGTACACGTATAATTGTTCGTGCAATGAATAAAAACTCGCAGGAGGAGTCGCGGGAATCATCCTACGACCCTCCAGTTGACCTACAATGCCATTAGAAGCAGTGCAAGCGCAAAAAGGAAATGTGCAAAATCTCACAAGCACTAATTAATTAATAATAACGATTGTGATGAATGAATGAATTATTAACGCCTCTCCCTTCTCTGCCACCTCTTCCATATTTAATGAAAAGTTAGCCCAGGACTTTCATTTAATGAAAATATTTCTAATGTAATTAGACGCTTTAAAGGCCATAATACAAGAATTATTATAGACACCAGAAATGAACCGAACAGTTCTTGAAGTTTAAGGGGTCTGTGCTTGCCATATTGGTAATACTGTGTGAGTTATAATATACTGTAATCTGTTAAATATGAGACATTGTAAAAACATCAGCCAAGTAGAGAGGGATACTAGAGGAATTCATCAAACCAACTAACTTGTTTGTTTCATCTTTACTTTTGTGTATTTCACACAAATTATTCCATTCAAATCAACAAGGCTTTATTGGCATAAATACAGTCTTGTCCAAATATATTATTGTGTCATCTGTATAAAGGCGAGTGGGGCTACGTGTGTAGAAAATGCGATCAATTGTAGAGACGAGGCAGAAGACAAAAATGATTTTAAAAAGTCTTCACTGACAGAACTCAAAGAACTCAGAAGAACATTAAAGCAAAAGAAAAAAGCCAAAACAAGGCTTAGAAAAAAGAGTAACTTGGGATGACTCAGAGAGTTCTTGAGCATGAAGAAAGCCACGGATGTGTCAAGACAGAGAAAACTACACAACAGGCTTAATTAGACAGAAATAACAAGACAATCGGCTCTGAATTGTGAATTCCTGGTGAGCTCCCCCTGGTGTCCAGGTGAGGGATAGACCAAACTCCTTACTAACTAACTAAAGCTGCTTTCACACATGCACTGCAACCCTGAAATTATCCGGAGGAGCTGTATGTGGGAACGCAAATGTCCGAATCAGTTGGACTGGACATTAAACGGACTTTACCCTGCCAGCTCCCCAGTACAAAGTCCGCCTAATGTCCGATTGAGCCCATGTGTGAACAGAGCAGGTGATTGTCTGGAGAATTCACAGCGTGGGCGCGTTGATGACATTTCTATCATGTGACTGCCGCATGATAGATACGTCATCAACACGCTCAATCGCTCCATCCGAGGGTGAAGAATAATGATAACAAGAATAATAATTGGATATAAAGAAATTAATAGATAAAAGAATATCAACGTAAAAACAGTCAAACATCATTGCCAGTTCCGCAGCGTACTTTTTACGTCATGTCCTGCCTCCTGCACACTCTACCCAGGCGCCACCCTTTGTCTAAACCAAACAGTATTTCCAGTAGGTGAGAACGCATCTGACACGGACAATCTCCTGTTGTGTGCTAGCTACATGTGTGAAAGGGCAATCACCGGACAATGTCCAGACCTGATTCTCTGGACATTGTCCAGAATTCATGTGTGAAAGCAGCTATTGTAATACATCCCAATCCCAAAAAAGAAAATATTACACACACGCAATCAAAAAATTTAAACCTTGAATAATTGGATTTACTTATAATTTAATTATGCCTTTAATTATGGAAAAACAAGTATTTCAAGTATATGAAAATATACTGAAGAGGGTTCATGCTTGTGATCTACTATTAACACATAATGCAGATGCAACAGTTGAGTGTCAACAATGTGGTTTTTTTTTTAATATCAAATGGTAGATTTATAACTAGTTCAGTCCGAATTGCAACTAGTTCGAAAAAGTGAATAAATGCTCAAAGGACTTGACATAACATTGACCATTGCAGTATTCTCAGAAACCACGGGTGGCAGTAGAGAGAAAGTACTGTGTGAAGCAGGAAGTAGTAAGTAAGTAGAATAGTAAGTAAAGTAGAGAACACTAAACAGCAAACATGGCTCCACGCAGGGCATTGGAGCTTGTTTATGCCAAGGAGGAATCGCTGTTCATGGTGCTTAAAGCTCCAAAACGGAGCTGGTCTGCTCCACACAGACAGGAGAGGAGGGTTGAACCCATGTCCTGCTTAGCATTTTATTACAGAGAGGACTATACTGAACTATGGAACGGAGTCACAGTGTGTAATTATTCTCCCTCATTGCAAGATTCTCTAAAAAGAAACTGCACATAAATACAAATAAAAAAACGTTACCTTTTATTTGTCAACTGAATTTTACAATGACCCTCTTAATTTACAATAAAATCACAAACCTGAATGAGCTGTTTGCATATACAATTTTGTCTCTGCGTCAAAAGTAATTGGTAGACTTTGAATTTCACATCACATGATTTGTACTGCGGATCAATATTGTCTAACATATTAGCAATAAAACAGCAAAACGCTGATCTCCCATCGCTTCCAATGCATTGCTTCCAGGGAACGCCGCTCGCACCAAGTCAAAAGCGAGCCAACCATTTATAGTTCTTAGGAGAACATGAAACCACATTATCACAATTTTAAAAATCAATTTTTGGAATTTGAAAATCAATTTTGAATTGTAGAAGACAGAATCGAGATTCTTACGTGAATTGATCTTTTGCCGCACCCCTAATAACATGAAAAAGCTACCACATTGTATAAAATGTCATCTCCTCCTCTTCTTCATATAGCTGTGGATACGGGTGGTGGATGGAGATCTGCACGACTCCACAAGGTCCGACCTGTACGAGTACATCGTGGACTTCCTGAGCTTCTGTTCTGACCTGGATCTAGTCTGGAAGTACGCAGACTGGGCTTTGAAGAAAGATCCCAAGGTAGACTGGCGCCATGGACATCGCAGGCTTCATAATCGGCTAGCATTATAGTCTTTAGATTTTAAAATACAAAATTCACTCAATCGTGGAATTGTAAAAGCCATGCTTCTACGTATACCTTCAAGTCTACCTTCAAATGTGCACATCACGTGAACACATAATGCATAACACAATAAAGCTCCGGTATCAACATGGTTTCTCGTGCTTGTGTTTACAGGTAGGCATCCAAATTTTCACCAAGAGGTCCCTCAGTAAGGACCAGTCGTCTCAACTGAAACCCGATGATGTCCTCACTTACCTGGACCAGCACAGCCAAGCCGGGCTACTCTACCTGGAACACCTGGTGTTGGAGAGACGGATTCAGGTACAAAAATGTGTTTGTTGCCGATGGTGTTGCATGGTATACCGATACTAGAAAGGTATCGCAATACCCTGCCGTTAAAAACGGTACGATACCCCATTTTATTAGGACCGGTACTAAGAATGACACTTTTTATTTTATTAAGAATGACGTTGACAACAAAGCAGACGCATGGAAAGAAATATGGCATTATTTCGTTTACATAGCCGACAGTCAGGGCGTCAGAGTCGAGCTTGCGCGCGGTCCCCCCATGCATCTTGCATGCGCGCGCTGTCACTCCCTCCCGCCGTGGAGCTTTTTTGTGCAAAATCAATTGCGCACCAAATTGTTGTCTTTTTTTCTTTTTTCTGTTTCTGTTTGTTCACCATTAACGGTACGCGCCACCATGTTGCCGTGATGTGCCAGTAATGATAATCATGGCATGTACATTTTTGTAAATAATTTCTATTACTAGAAAACGTGCTCAGTCGAGGGCAGACCTCCGCCAAGGATGTGTATTGAGTTATGACGCTGTTTAATAAGTGATATTTGGTTGCAAATATAAGGAAAATATGCAAAATATAAGGAAATCACAAACTTAATTATATGGGACATCAGATTACTGCATAATTAAACTACTTTAATAACACCTTGATCTAATTATTTACAATAATCCAATTATTAATGTTATAAATTGACTAATTAATTGTCAAAAACACGCCAACAGTACATGTATGAAAAACAAACAAGAAAACACTTAACAGCACATAAACAATGAATGAACAAAAAAATCACAATTAATGAGAGAATGACCTGTGGTATCGTTTCAGTATCTGTATCGAGATATTTAGGCATGATATCGTATCAAAGTCATAAGTTTGGTTGGTATCGTGACAATACTAGTTTCTGATAGAGCTGGGTATTGGGCAAGATCTGACGATTTGATTTCGATACTAAGGGGCATGATTCGGTTCAATATTGATGAAATGGCTCATGATACGTTTCGATATATTGACATTTTATACATAATGAGAATTGCTACCAACTTTTCAGTACATACCATCTGATGTGTATAACAAATATTTCACCAAACAAATTCAGTCCAATACAGAAATGTGATAATTCAATTAAGTATTTGTGACATTGTTGAAAAATGGTTGCAGAACCAGCCATCCAAACAAAGTGTCTATATTATAATTTTCTAATCCATCCAGACAATTTGTCAACTTCCTTAGTTGGTTTTCTTGTTTTTTTCATGATGCAGAAGGAGCAGTTCCACACTCATCTGGCTGTGTTGTACCTGGAGAGGGTGCTGTCCCTTCTCTCCCAGTCTCCGGCAGCTGAAGAGCAGGCAACTGCTGCCCGAGAGAAGCTCCAGGCGCTGCTCAGGGAGTCCAGCCTGTACCGCGTACAGCTACTTTTAGGTGAGCTTCCTGCCTCACAGACGGCTAGAACCGCTTAATTCTCATCCCCGTGCACATTGAAAACAATCCCCGCTCCATTTAGGTAAGCTGGAAACCTGCGATCAGCTGCTGATGGAGCGCGCAACCCTCCACGGGAAGCTGGAGGAGCACGATAAGGCGCTGCACATCCTGGTGCATCAGCTCAGGAACTACAGCTCAGCTGAGGCCTACTGCATGTGGGCCTCCTCCTCCAGGGACTCGGCATACAGGCAACATCTGTTCCACCTCCTCCTGGAGGTGTATTTAGCTGGGACTCTCCCGGGAACGGGCCGAGACGCCACCAGTGGCGATCTGGCGATGGCGGCGGTGGACCTGCTGAATCGGCATGGTGAGGTTTTCGACGCGGCTCGTGTACTGAGCATGCTCCCCGACGGATGGTCGCTGCAGCTGCTGCGGCCCTTCTTGGGGCGTGCCGTCAGAGCCAGCATGCACGCCTGCCGCACCTCCAGGCTGGCCCTGGGGCTGTCCCGCTCTGAGAACCTCCAGCTGCTGCACGACAGGGTGAGCACCGCACAACCACACACTGTACCCATGCTAGTGCATCGGTGGTAATCCAAAGTATGATATGATCAAAATCATATTATAACCGTTAATGCTTCATACAGAGTGCATTCAGAAAGTTTTCAGACCCCTTCACTTTTTCCACATTTTGTTATGTTACAGCCTTATTCTAAAATGGATGCAATTGTTTTTTTTACAGTTACTGAGCCTTGATTCCGCCTGGCGCATCACTTGCCGTTTATCACTATCTGTAGCCGTCTGTACCTGTGTTCTCAGGAACACTCCACAGCCTAAGTTCTGTTCTAAACTGATGTTTGCCTAAAGCCAAACATACCTAAAATGCCCAAATTTGTTCTTGTGACCCAAGTAAACAACAATATGAGTCATTCTTCCAAGTTCTCGAAGAATGACTTTTTTGAGAACTTGATACTGTTGAATGGCTATTGTCTGGTGCTACTGCCGCTCAATGCTTGTATAACTAAAAAAGATATCTATTTTCCATTTTGGCAGTTGAAGGAGCGGAAAAAGCCGATCTTGGTGTCGGAGAAGAAGGGCTGCCACCTGTGCCACAACACCTTCAGCGAGCCCAACGTGGTCTGTCTCCCAGGAGGGGTCCCCGTCCACACGCACTGTGCCGCGCAGAGAGTCAGGGACCTGCCCGCCAGTAGAGCGTTGACCAATAACACCAACCACACGTAGGAACGCGCCTGCCATGAGAGGGCACCAAACTGCGGGGACAAGTGGAGCTTGAAAGATGGCCGACAATTAACAGGGGTGACAAAAAGCACAGAACTCCCTTATTCTGATGAGCTGAATCAGCGACGGAGGCTACTGAGTCACTCACGGGAAGCGGGCGGGAGAGAAATGGACGATGGAAGCTATTTATTTCAGGATAATACACTACTTTTCTTAAGAAAACAACAACAAACAAAACAGTAAATTTACGATGGAGATGACAAAACCAAATCCAATACTCTCCCAACCGCGGTGTGAGTCAAAAGTCCATGTGAGTTCACCGCCCGGGCTGCTCCTTATGAATCCAATGCGAAACTCGCTTCATTTATGTTCTGATGAGATTTCCAAACTTGGATGTATGTGATGGATGGATATGGATATATGTGAATTAGAACGTGTGCACCGCAGGACCAACCGCTTCACAGCTCTCTCTCTCCAAAGGGCTCCGAACCGTGAATCCTCCCACCACACTACCCACACCACATACCACCAGTCTACATAACTTTATATGAGCGTCTTTCTTTCTTTTTTTTCATATACTATTGCACATTAATGCTCAACACTCGACAGACACGTGATGACATCGGTGGGGATTTATTTGTATGGGATTGATTCATACGCCTAATAATCCTACAAAATTAAATTTTCAAGCTCGATGGGAACCTGTCATTAGTGTGAGTTATGTGCAGCAAAACAGGAATGACGACGGTCTCCAAAGATGAAGGGAAAAAAAAATGTCAAAGGTGGAATTTGCATTGTGGTTACACCGCACAATGAGCGTTTTGAACAAAGCCAGAAAAGTCACCCCTCCGCACAAAGCAACGAAACTCGAAAGCCGACATCTCTATTTTTGCTAGACTCAAAACAAATGTTTACATCTCTTCAGATGTCTGAAGTGTTGATCATAATGAGACGTTGTGTTTTAAATGCAGAGGTGGAAGATTCCAGGTTCAGAAAGTAGAAGTCCTGCCATGTTTTCTCTCTCTCTCCGTGCACTGATCCAGCTGATTCCACTCAGTTGGACCTCTGGGTTGACACTGGATGGCAAATTTGCACGGTTGACTCAAAATCCTGGAGTGGAATTCTACTTTCAGAACCCGGATTTTCCACCTTTGTTGCAGCAGAATATAACTATGCGCTTCTTCCATATCTCTTACTAAGAATGCATACATTTTGTTTTAGCCTCATCATTAAGCTTGACGAAAATTGAAGGGGTAAAAGGATGAAGAATATCATTCACAATTTAGGAATCTCTGATCGGATACATGTACCAGGTCTTGGTGGCATCCATTTGTTCCCCTCACACCTTCACAGCCGATCCACTATGCTGCCCAAGAAAGAATTAAAGTTAGACAGCTCTAATTATCCCAATAATAACAGACCTACGTGTTGTCGTTCATATTGACTGTGACCGGTTTGGTCAAATTTGATTAGGTTTTTCCTTAAGTCGGAATCAACATGTCTGGACTGTTGCTCCTTGATCTGCCTGGTCCATAAGCATCACTCACAGCTGCTAAAAGTCTGACCAAGTTTCACGGTGAAGCTGTGGTGTTGGTTAATATTTGTTCTAAAATGGCAGATTTATCCTGCTGTGAAGGCAAAATGCAATAGACGGAAAGCAAACTTAACTGCAGTTGAATAACGGCTGTGTGGTCAGATAATCCTTCCAGGGCCTAAATATCAACCAGGCCCGGTGTCTGAAAACAGGTTCACGTGCTGAAGGTAAAATTACCTTCTGGTCCGTTCACGCGCTTTTATTTTGTATTCAATTGTTTGGCGAGCCGGCAGGCTCTTTGGGGCTAAATGGGGAGAAAGTAATTTCGGGTCTTAGCCCCTTACACACTAAGGTCTTCTCCGTCCCCTGCCTTTCGATTTCGAAGTCCACCAGGACTTCAAAACAAATATCACCGAGTATGCCCAAAGCCAGCTTACACCCAAGTTAACCTATTTGTGATCATCCATATTAACGTATGATTTCTCATACAAATGTCTTATCACTGTTTTTTTGTCTTATACTTTCTGTGTTGCCTTTGCTGTTGGCTGCTGATGCTGGCTTTCTGCAAAACACCATCCATTTCTATAAAGAACTTGCATCATTTCCGGATGTCTTTCGAGGAAGGGAGACGCAAAATGGGATCGCTGTCAATAAGTCTTGACTCTCGACCCCGATAGAAATTCCTAGGAAATGCACAAAAAAAAAGTTTTCTCTGAACGTAGTAAACACAGCTTTCTGAATAGAAATGCCCTTAAGAACTGCTCATCTTGATTTACACAAAACAAAAATAAACATTCACATGGAAACATTTCACTGTAATTTATAAATCTTATGTATATACTGTATTTATACTTGTTTGTTGCTTTGTAAATCAATGACAATGCGGGTGGAATGTACAAACTGTAAAGCCGTCCCATTTTAATAAAAATTAACTGCTAACCAATTGTCGTCAAGTTGCCACTTTACAGTCTGTAATTTCTTATTCGCTTCAAGGTGCAGTGTGTAGAATTTAGTGGCATCTAGCGGAACGGACTTGGCAGAGATGGAATATTCATAAATATGTTTTAATTAGTGTATAATCCCATAAATATGAGAATCGTGTTTTCGTTACTTTAGATCGAGCTGTTTACAGCCGTTGCACCGCCATGTTTCTGACCAGCCCAGAACAGACAAACCAAACACTGGCTCGAGTTTCTCAGCCGCCGTGGGCTCTCCGCACGCGTGGGTTGCAATCTGCAACCTCACCGCTAGATGCCGCTAAATTCTACACACTTCATCTTTAATTGTGTCCTCAAAGACCACCGCTGTGTCAAAATAAAAGCCGGTTTTTCGCTACAACAAGGGTGTCACACCTCAGGACGCGTGTTTTGCACACAAAATGATCTTCAGTCTTTTTTGGAAAAGTCAGATCAACCAGAGTGATTGGCATCAGAATCTTTTCAATTGATCCAGTATTGAGAGAATAGTTTTAGCTCCGTGTTAAAAGCGGACCCCCCCCCAAATGGTGCAAATGGGCATTTCACTGTTAAGCACGCCTTAGAAGTATAACTGAAATTATTCTATTAAATATCAGAGGAAATTGGAATATCTTCATTAGATATAATGCTTTAATACTAACACGCCCGTGTTTTTTCCCCGACAGGTGCCGTTTTTTAAGTCAAAGGTGTCCGCGCACCATATGTCATGTGAACTCACCATCCCGGCCTCTCGGTGTCTCCAGTGACGCGGCTCCGGTTTCGGGGGGTTAATCAACACTGCTGCTTAATATTTCACCACTAATGGCCGTGCTTGTCGGTGAAATCCTTTCCGCGGGTCCTCGGCCCGCATTTCGCACCTACTTCTAACCGTTGACCTTAATTAGACTGCTGCGTGCAGGTCGAGAGTTTCCGACACAGGCGCTTGGACTTCAACGCAGCACTCATCATCGCTCTGACACCTCATCGCTCTGACACCGTAATCTCGTTTGAACGCACTGTAATGTTGGGGCATGAAACGCAGCACGTATTCTTCTCTCAATTGGCTATGAAACATTTCTCGTCTATTTGGTGTTTTAAGTGGCGTTTCGTCCGCTTCTAGAGCCGATTAAGCCTCAAGAAAATGTGGTCGACGTCAGGTATCTGCGTTGTGTGGCTGCTCTTTGGTAAGTGCTCATTCTAACTATTTCACTCTTGCACTTTTCCCCCCCTATTTGATAAAATACAGGATGCACATGCGCTATATCAGGGGTTCCCAAACGGGGGAGTGCGGCCCTTGAAGGGTCCGTGAAGATGCACTTTCTTTTTTTGCATTTTTTAAATATATATTTTAGTGTGTGTATGTGTTTGTATATATTTATATATATATATATATTCTTGTGACGTTTGTGGGTTTTATCAGCAATGTTTATGTTAAATATTAAACCACAACACCTATAAACACACACAGAATGCACTTGTTCACCCAAGTGAAAAATATATATTTTTCCATAGTCAAAGTATATTGTTAGTATATAAATTGTGATACTTTTGGATACTTAAGTGTATTTTGAGTAGCTCTTGTTTACTTTTATGTTCATTCAAAGCGACGCTTTAGTCATTAACATGCTGCGGGTTAGTAAGGATACGATATAAACACTTTAACTTTTTATACAGAAACAAAAAGTATAGTGAAAAAAACTTGTTAATAATGTTATTTTGGTCGCCAAAGATATTTTGTTGATAATATATTTAAGCACCTTAAGTACCACTAACACAAGAAGTACAATTTAATTGGTTTCAATTGAACACAACTGTGTGTATATACATAAAAAGTGCTAAACATACATACACGTTCAGATTGCACACTTGAATAATAGTATAATCTTTTTTTTTTCACTTGGGAACTCCTGTGCTATATAACCCATACATAGCGTGTTTATAGATTAGGTCGTTAAATATTGTAAAGAAAAGTAAAGAAATCATAAAAAATGTAAATACAAATTTCATTTTAAAAAAAACAATGGGACAGATATTGAAGTGTTCAAAATTGAATTGACCAGGGGCAGTGCAGAGTGTAATATCGTGCGTCTCGTCCATCCAACAGGCTCCATGTGTGATGTGATGCAGGTTTGTTCCCAAATCCGCGTCATACAGAGAACTGATGTGCAAGAAGACATTCGCAGAGTCATCCATCACATCCACTCACTGTCCAAAGAAAACAAAAACGACGAGAGTGAGAAAAGCCTCACATTCCCAAAGCCCAAAGAGTCCGTTGAGGGGCCCACACCCCGCACTGGGATCCTCTCAGCCCTGGGCGGAGTGGACCTGAATGCCTATTACAGCACTCTGACTAGCCTCTATGCCCTCTACAGGCCCTTGCTGGGCGAGGGGTTCACGGAGGACCTCCCCAAGACGCTGGTCTGCATCCTGTCCGGGAGGCAGGACTGTGGCCTGGAAGCAGAACTAACAAAGACCGTGTGCCTGGAACTAGCTAAACCTCTACTGACCTTTCTCTCCTCTCTGAGATCCCAGACGTGCGGCGATCCACTCAGAGCCGCATTTGGAGACTGGGAGTCGGGCGGTGTCCTGAGGTCCTACTTTGGGACAGAGGAGGTGGCGGCGGCAGAGGGGCGGAACGGGTTTCAGGAATTGTTCATGACTACGTTGTCCCACATCCCCGTGTCCGGGACCCTGATGTCCGCCCTGAGTGGCCTGGTGGATATGGCTCTGACTTACATGTCGCGGTTCATCGTGGCAATGCTCCATATCCCGATGGACTATGTGAAGATAGGGTTGCAGTTTGGAATTCAAATCCCCTCGTTAGATGAACGCCAGCAGTGCCAGCAAGGTAGGATTTGGGATTATTTCGGATTTTGACTATGACACCGTATATTGTGACCTGTAGGGATGCGGAGATACTGATGCCAGTGTCGGGTTCTCCGCCAATCTCTCTCAAAGCCAGAGCATGTTCTACCTTTGAACCATGGTGATGGTTCCTTTATATATTGGATTCTATTTGAATAAAGTAGTGAATAAATCAATTACCGGAAAATTACTCTCACTATTATAATATTATTGCAACAGCTTGCTTAGAAATTTACTTGTACTTGGTTCAGACAAAAAATGTTTGGACAAAAAAAATCCATTTTTATTATTGTTTATTTTATCTGGACAAATCTATTTCTAATCTATTATCTATTTCTGTTGTTTTGGTATGCATAATACTATGTGTAATAATGTCTCTTTTTGTTATACGACTAAAAATGTGTTGAATTGTCCGCTTGTTCTGCAGGAGATCTGAAGCAGCTCCTGATGTGGTAAGCAATAATTGGCATTTCAGTTAAATATTAACTGAAACATTTTATTATTAAAAAGCCTCTCTACGATACAAGCCTGAAAGCTTTACACCTAGAATATCTAATATAACTAATAACATGATAGTGGTATTTCAGTACATACTTTGAATTTTCAGACCGACTGAATGCCTCGTTCTTTTTAGGGGAATGAACCACAATGTCAACTGGTCCTTCGGTAACTCCATTTTGGACACTTTCCTGGCGCCGGGTCAGACTATCTGCAGCTACCCGGGCGCAGAGTGCCAGAGCCCATACAGCCTGATCTTTGGCCGGTCCTCCGAAGGTGGCGGAGACGGCTACGACGGCCACCAGGACTTCCTGATCAAGTGCGATCACCACAATCTGGCCCTTTTCAACCAGACCCTGTGTGCTGAGGTCCTGACCGCTCCACCGAAGGAGGGATCCTCTACGTCGGTCTTCGTCTTCTGCCAGTCCTTAAGTGCGCTGAGCCCCGCGCAGCTGGAGCAGGTCTGGAGCAACGCCTGCCATGCGGTCCGAGCTCTGCTGTCTCCGGTCCTCGCCCGGTCACCCGATTGCGCTGTTTGGGCCACGCCGCCTCCGAGCCCCGCGGAGACCCCTCCCGATTGGCCGTACCCGCGAGTGGCCAGGGCGGCCCTCAGCCTCAACCAGCTCCTCTGCAACTACGTTAACTGGTTAGGAGGCGACGCGGTGGACGCTGGCCTGGTGACGCTTTGCAGTGACAACGACCGCGAGCAGTTTGTGGAGCAGGTGTGCAGCAACACGACGCTGATGAGGAAACTGCTGTCCAACCAGAACAACTACTGGCTGTGGGGATACTGTGCCAACTTCTCTGTGGACGCCAGCCACCTGGTGAGCCAGTTCTGCCTCTATGAGAGCTGGATGGCCCAGCCCATGGTGCAGGTTCCTTCCTCCCTGGTGGCCTTTTGCTGGAGCCTGGACGGAGAGAGGCTGAGGAAGCTTGTCTGCGAGAACGTGGGGCTCTTCACCGTGTTGTTCTCCAACCCTGAGAATGCTGGCCTGATACCCAACTGCACGGAGCTTCCGCCGCCGGTGCCGGTCAGCAACCTTGATGCGCTGATTGCCGAGTCTTGCCGCTACTCAGAGTGGAGCGATGTCATGCTTATTTCCCTAGACGTCTTGTCCCTGTGCATACGCCTTGATTCTCAGCGCTTCGCCGCCGAGGTTTGCTCCAATGCCACTTTTCTGAATGCGTTGCTGAGCAACAACGCCAACGCCTGGCTGGAGGACCACTGCGCCGCCTCCCTGAGCTCCCCGCCGACAAACCCCCCCGTGTTCTTTAGCATCTCAGACTGGTGCGACTACCTCACCTGGGAGACACGGCTGGTGGACCCCTCTGTGGTGGGACTGTGTTGGCAGCATGACCAGGCCGCCTTCCATAAGAACGTGTGCTGCAACATGCCGCTATTTGAGAAGCTCACGCTGGAGCCCCAGAACGAATGGCTGATGTCTGTCTGCACAGACAAGGAGATTACGGAGATGTTACCACAGGTGTGTATGTTAGCTGATATCTTTTGGTACATGAACCCTGGCATTTAATAATATCAAATCCAGAGTAGCCAGTGCAGAATTATATTTCCAGTTTGTTGATGTATTGACGAGGTGTTTGACACTTCAGGTTTGCAGATACTCTGAGTGGACCATACCTATCATCGTGGACATGACCGACTTAGCTCTCTGTGCTGAACTGGACCCCTTCAATTTCACCTCCAAGGTCTGCTCTAACGCCACAGTCCTACAGAACCTGCTGGCCAACCTGGACAACACCTGGCTGCTGCAGCACTGTGGTAACGTCTCTATCCCTGGGGGAGCCGGCACAGGAGGAGGAGTCCTGTTGGGGTTCAAGCCCTCAGAACAGTGCCAGTACCCCAGCTGGGGCGTCGCCCTTCCCGATGCGGCGCTCCTGGCTCTCTGCTGGGATTATGACCAGGCCAACTTTGTCTCTTCCGTCTGCCTGGATGTTGCTCTCCTATCCGTTCTGGTGCACGAGCCCACCAGCCTGTGGGTGAGCACGCTGTGCGCCAGCTACATGAACCACAGCGATAACAACCACAGCGGCAACAGCAGCAGCGCTGAGTCCCAGCCCTGCCTGGCCCGGGAGCTGGTCAGGAGGTTCAACTGGACCTGCTCCGCCGACCTCACGTCCGTCTGCCGGCCAGGAGCCAGTCAGACCGAGGCCCTACAGGCGGTGCTGCGCTGTTGGGTGGAGGCTCTGGGCCCCAGGGTGGAAGGCCTGCTCTCTCAGCGTATGGCTGACGTGCTGGAGCAGGCGGTCAGCGTGACCGTCGTCATCTTGGTGGCCCTGGAGGAGAGCCAGATGACCTCGTTGCGAGTCTCGGAGAACATCAGACTCAGCGTGCTGGAGTCTGTCATGCTTTACCTAGAGAGGGAGACCAATTTTGACAACAAGAGGGTCCTGCTGCAGTGTTTTGGGGTAGGCGTTCCTCCAGGTTTATGTGGTGAAAAATGCATTTTTGTAGCTGTTACATTAATTTGACAAGTCTAAAACAATGGATGAATGACTTTTGATGAATGAATAAACAACAATCCCTGGCTGTTCCTGTGGAAGCCATTCACATGAAAATGTATTTATAATAACATCGGACCACAGGCCACTACATAATACGGATTCTTCAACATATTATGAACAATAGTGTCACAACTTTGTGTGTCCATTAGGGGTGTTATGGTACATGTATTTGTACTTAACCGTTGGGTTTAGGTCTGGCAGTTTGCTACGTTATCTAGTCCCATCATCCACTGTTTCAAAATAGAAGAAAAGCAAGGTATTTTATTGGTCTTTTTGGTCGCCTCCACAGAAAGTGCTGACCAGCTTAATGCAGACGGGGCGGGATGTGACCAGCAACAGTTTCTTCCTGATTAAGGTGATATGTTTGCTGGTACCTTACAGTGTAACCTATTCTGTAATACTGTGACTATCTGTGTTCATCGCGGTTGTGTCTATCTTTGAGTGGACATCATGAGGCCCTTTGCTCTTGGGGTGTATTTCTAGTAAAAAAAAGCTTCAGTCACTTTCGGAGAGGAACAATAAGCGAAGAAATGGTTTTATTTTACGGCATTTTGGGCGTGGTAGCTTGGATTATTATAGTTCCTTTTTGCCAAGTGCTCTCAATGACAGCTCAAACTTTAGAAATTCTGCTAAAATCAGTTAATTGTCAAAATGTATTGGGGGTCACTCTGGGATTGATGTTCTGCAGCAGGGAGAAATTAAATAGCTAAAAATAGAATTCTTATCCCACTCCATTGACTTTCCATGCAATTGGACTGGGTTCAGAATACTGCTGAAACCAGACAAATGTCTTGGCTTCTGTATGACGCATTGTTTTACGTGCGACACAACACGTCTGTATTCAGATGTTGCTGTTTTTTTCCCTACGCAGGAGTACTTCCGCATCCCGCTGGACAGCTTGCGGCCTGTGCTGAGTGCAGTCGACACCACCACGGCCAGACAGATCCTCCAGTACTACAACAGGCACAACAACCTCCTTCAGGTCCAACAAAGCACCCGCGGTCGCAAGACAAAAATGGTCTTTGGTGATCCAAAGGTTGGGAAACTTCACAAAATGTTTATTCTTTGTCCCTTGTCTCCATCTCCTCCCAGCTGACGGACGACTATTTGTCGGTGGTGGTGTCGGTGCTGCTGGGGTCCCACCTGGCGAGGGACAGCAGCCTGTTCCTGGACTTGGCCCTCCTGCTACCCAGAGCCACCCCCGCGGACATCAGAGCTCTACCTCCGCTGCAGAGCAACGTCAACGTGTGAGTGGCAGCTGCCTTGTGTTACACCCGAGCCACATAACATTACCAGGTTATAGGTCTGGCAGTGTTTTCTCCTTGTTCACATATAGTTCCATCTTCATCTGGAACATATACTGTAGTTCCAACAGTGTTTCACATTATTAGTATCTGTCGTTCATCGGTCAAAGGAAGTCCTCCCTTGCTCATCGGGCGTTACACCAACTCAATCAAGCGAACAAAGAGTCTGAAAATTTGACCGATTTTTTTTCTTAGTGACTCAGCAAGAACTGAATCTCAAAAAAGAGTCAAGCCTTGAATAGTCACTTGAATAGTCATCACTTTCATGTGAAACATGTTCTGCTGGAGCTGCTATTTTGTCTGGAAGTGATGAATTAGATGAATTTAGTGCTGCCTTGCAATTTTGATCTTGAAACACAAAAGCAAATTTCCATTATTTATTTATTTTTAAGTGGAACTGGGGGAAAAATCACAGTACACCTGTCAAGCTCTCACGGGCACAGTGGTTGGAAAACACTGATCTACGACTCACATCTAGAAAAAATTCAGAATCTATTATGTTCCAATAACATGACCATTCTGGATAGATACATCCTGGTACAGGATGTTACATATATCTCTGTATGTATCAAATTTGTATCTATGTATAAAAAAAATTCGCAATGCTTTTTTAGTCACTTTTTAAAATTAGTTTTCTCAATAAAATAAATGTCTCAATATATTGAAACATCTAATATAAACTTATATATATGGAAATATTTTGCACTACACGCCAAATATTGTGATTTTTCACATTAGAAAATATAACGACTACATATTATTACATGAATCTGTGTACTGTTACACCCTATTACAAAATTATATATATATATATATATATATATATATAACATTTGAAAAGTGGTAATGATTGATATATTCTGCAATAAATTGCAGATATGTTATTCGATTAGTGGATACGTTTCACAATACATGGGGATTATAGAGCTCTAGTCTAGGGATTTTAATATCAAATAATAAAAGTAGAAGCAACTCACAGTTCAAACATATTTAAAAAACAATAAAATAAGATATAAGAAAAACTAAAATCGGTCATACAAACAAATAGATTAATCATGTATGAGAGTATCTTATTGTAATTTATTGTCTTCATTGATAATTTTAAATATATAATAGTGTACCTTTACGTTTTTTTTTACAACTTTTTACACCTCAAGCTGCATTTTAAGTGGAATGACTGGTTAAAAGTCATCCTATCTCACCTCTCTACATAACGCTACATCTGAACACATCCCCGGTGTCAGGCTCTGACAAGGAGCCAGGTGTCATCGTGTGCTGAGGTGTCGGGGGACCATGAATTATAGATGCACACACAAAGAAAACCAGGCCGACTGGATTTAAATCTAGATAATCAATACTTCTCTTTGTCAAGGTATTCTATTGTTCTATTGGCGCGCCGCCGGTGATAATTGGCAAAAGTGAAAATACTTAATTCACTGAGGAATAATGTGGTTAGCGTAAAAGATAACACTTTCACTATTTCCACAGATTAACCCGAGCTAGTAACAGAAGGGGGGTAACGGCGCAAAATGGAAGAATTTATCAAAAGGATGTATTCAATAGATTCTATTTCTAGGCAACATCGATCATGATACCTGCTTGAATTAAAAATCTCATGTTTGAACTGTAATTTAAATGTATTTAATACTACTATTAATACTATATATATTTAAGTAATTAATTAATTAATTGTTATTTATTTATTTCATTTAAAAATATGTATTATTTAAAAATTAAAAAATGTATTTAATGTACTTAAAGTATTAAAAATATGAAATGTTTTTCAAATAGTAGTAATATTTTGGACCTCAGATTGCAACAAATGTGAAAATTCATTTTATGGATATGCTATATACAGTATATACTTGTAAGTGTATACAGTATATATAAATAGATATAGTCCTGTTCTGTGTTGTGAGATTCCTCATGTTGTTTTCCTTGTTACCTGTCCGTTCCTTCAGGAGGGAGATGATCAACAGCAACCTGCCCCTCATGTCAACCGAGCAGAGGCAGGCCTTCGGCCAGTGGTACGGCCTGGCAGTAAGCCTCGGCAACGTGTCGGCGGGCGGTGTTTCTCTCATCAGGGACACCGGCAACCTGATCGCCTACCTGCCCTTCCAGAGCTTCCAGCACCTCTCACCTCCTCAGGTAACACAGGCACCCATGGAGGAAATCCAAGGAGCTGCGAGACTGTCGGCTCCATTAACCTCGGGGCACACGGCCCAAAAAAAAGAAAAAAGGGCACCAACACGGACTCCCCTTTGTCCATCAACGCCATTGTGTCTGATATTCCCCTGTAGGCCGTATTCAATAAGTAACAGTCGGCAGGCATGAATAGGGGATATTCGGTAGCTTCTGACCTATCCGATTTTGACGTATGAAGATCACCCGGTAAAGATGAAAATTAAAGGTGCATGGAAGATGAGATTAGATTACGTCGCTTTAAAGGATCGGTTGGCTATTTTCCAAACCAGGCCTTGTTCAAATGTTGGTTCCCATCATTTATTCATATCACAACATCGCTGAATGCTTTACTATTGAGAAACTTACCACTATGCTGCAGGTTTTTACAGTGTTTAAATGCATTCCAATGAGGCAAATAATAATAATATTATTACAATATTCAGATTCTGTAGATTCTACAGATTGTAGCAGACAGCTGTAATATGAATTATGCTTGAATTAGTGGTCATGTTAATTTGTCGTTAGAATAAGTAATACCATTGAGTTGCTAAATAAGCACATACAAAAATAAGTATTTTTACCTAAATAATTGAATGCACTAATGGAAAGTATGTCTGTGTCTGTATGTAGCTGTTGGAGGGTTTGGATGTGTTGCAGAAGAATTCTCTGAGCTTCCTCCAGAAGCAGTTTGTCGCTCAGAGCCTCACCGGAGCTTACAGAAGCCTCACAGCTCAGGATTTCACCAGGTCAGTGGCGGAGGCTACGCACACACATTGTTAGTTCTGGTGGAGTCATTTGATTGGTCCAGAGGTCACTACACTACACTATATTAGCTAGCTTGCCTGCAAAAGCCTCATTTCAAGTCATTTTAAGCAATCAATTACTTAAAAAAGCAATTTCACACTCGAGGTCATGCTGATATACTAGATAGAATAAAGCTTATTTAATGCTTTGCTAACGTGTTATGTACAGTGGCTTCACCTGCTACTTACAAATGTACTTCTTATTGTATCATTATTGTATTATTATCATTTTGCATTAACATGTCTTCTGAATAAAGTAATGGATCCCATATAATGAGAACATATTTCAAAGATGTCAGATTAAACAAAATGGTGAGATGAGTTTCAAGTTCCACGCGCATGCGCAGCACTGAAAACTTTAGTCCACGCCGACTACCATGGGCCCCACCTATGTTCCTAAAAACAGCTTTTTCTTAAGACATTTAAGGGACCACTGAGACCCATAGCTTAAAGGGCTACGCATATACTCTTGGAGTATATTTCAAGTTACAATATGTAACTATCATTCTATTTCGTATAAGCTCCGCCCTTTAAGGCTGTCGCTAGTGGGCTAAAGGCGGAGCAGGATATCGTCTATGCCTCATTGGCCCATACAGTACCACAAGCACAGAAGTTCCTACTCTACACCAGGAACTTGAACGCATTATGCCCACCCATTGCGTATTGTAACTCCAGATTCTATTTTGTATAAGCTCCGCCCTTTAAGGCTGTCTCTAGTGGGTTTATCCATCATGCGCATGCGCAGCACTGCAAACTTTAGTCCACGCCCACTACCATGGGCCCCACCCAAGTCCACACCTAGAGTATAAATAGCGAGTGCGAACGTCAATCGGCTCCCTTTTTTTCTTCAGCACTATTCAGAGTGCGAGAGCCCCGTCCAGCAGAGCCTCTTATACTTCCAAGTGGGCAGCCTTTCAAAACTGGTGTGTGGAAAAAGGCTGGGATTCCACTTTGTCCCTTGTCTGGCGTGCTTTCATTGCTCCAGCTGCTAGTGGATAGGAATTTGCCCGCCAGCACTACAAAGACATCCGCTATATCGTCGTGTCACGAAGCTTTCGGGATATTTAGCTATACTGTCTTGTCAGAGTAACGGATTTGGAGGGATAAACCCACTAGCGACAGCCTTAAAGGGCAGAGCTTATACTCATAGAATCTGGAGTTACAATACGCAACTATTGTTTCAAGTTTTGACCAAGTATGGTCTTCTGAAAATACCTCAACACTAAGACAATCAACCGGCGAACTGCTTTTGCAAATCTTTTAATCCATTGTTGTAGTTTTTCATAATAGTTAATAGCTCACTCTCGCCTTATGTGGAAACGTTAACCAAAACTGACCTTCAGTCCAAAATTTATTCTAGGTGATTGTAATATATACCGCTATGCCTCGCAGTCAGATGTGTGTGGGTGAATTGGTGTGTTGTGTCTTCAGGTTAGGAACCATGACATGCCTGGCAGAGCCAGAGGACTTGCTGATATACAAGAACACAGAGGCCTACACTGTGATTCAGGACATCGTCAAAACCTGCGCACGTCTCAAATACTTCCTTCCCAGTCACATGGTACAAAACCCCTCACATTTGGTTCTTCACTTGTACAACACAATTGATGAGATGACAAGCAATTTATAAGGAAAACCTGTTTTACATCAAAATGTATGCATATGTATACTTATCATTTATGAGACTAAGTCCTATAGTTGTATAAAAGGCATTACTGCCTAATTGTTGCCTATTTCTGTTATTTCTGTGAGCCAATGGGATTTGAGCATTATAGAGTAGTAGGATTCCATTAACTATTTCACCTTAGCAGTCCCCCAAAATCTGTTTCTTAACAAATATGAGGCGAGAAATAAGCAATCTAGTTGCGGAATCTTCACTCATATTAGATCTACAAGACCTAATTTAAAAGTTTGTTCCGACTTTCATAAGGCAAGGGCACTACTGCACTGCCGGTTGCCACACCGCAACCAGCAGTTGCTGTGCAGCAGATCGCGCAAAAAACGCAGCACAATTATTTTTTAGCAGTTTTGTCACGGACAGTTGGTATTAATTCCTCTTTCTTTTAAAAGATTTGTGCTGGTGCCAACAACAGAGCAGTCCCTGTACTTTGTGGGCATGCTGTGCCTGGAGCAGATGACCATATAAAGAAATCCGTCATGACGTTGACATCAGCGGTCTGAAGCCTGAGCGCTTTGGTCACAGCGATTACTTTATCATTAGTTTACCTCATTATTTGACACTTTGGCCACGTCTAATATGGACATCCGACATTGTAACATTATATATATGACAGAAAATAAGGAAAAGCATAATAGGTCCCCTTTAAGAGCATTGCTCCAGTGGAGACGAGGACACATGATTCTTAAAAAGACTTGATGCTACCATATTTCTTTTGAAAAACCATGACGTCATTCATTCTCAAAAGAGAAGTCCTATTCCTTACTGAAAGTGAGTGTCGGGACTTGGAAGCTTCATAACCAACGTTTATGTCCTACTCTGAGGTAGGGTTTTTTTTACTCTTAGTCAACTTTTAGAGCCATTCCTAGGAGTGCTTCTCAGATGTTTGATAAATACGGGTCCAAGTTCAAGGAATACGTTTGACAGTTTTCAAGGCTCCAGGTTTTGTGCTCCTTACACCAGGCTCATGCATCTTTGTGCGTTGGCCTTGGATACAAACTGTTTCTGAACTGTAGCCATAAATCCCAGCTTGTGAAGCTCACAACGTGTAGTGTTTGTTGAGACTGGGACACAGAGGTGCTGATTCAATTCTGTGGTCATTCTTGAGGCTGTAGATACTTTGGGGCATTTATTAAGTGTCCATCTATTCCTGTTGGTGAGCTTCGCTAACACAGAACCTCTTTGCTGATGCAGTTTGTTCATGTTTGCCATATGCAGTCATGACTTTTGAGACTATTCCTCTTGACGTATTAAGAAATTCTAGTTTTTGTGATCAATGCTCCTGCAATTTGAGCGCCGACTATTTGGCCTTTCTGTTAGTTGGCTCATGTTGCTTCGAAAACGGACATAGTGCCAATCGTCGGGTTTCTCTTATCGCCGACACACACTGCTCGTTGCTAATCAACATGACCAGGTATCCACGCTGTGTGTATTTTCCAGTATACTGTATATATATATATATATTTTTGTGTATATCCCAGATTTCCAGTTTGTTCCTGAACGGCGTTGAGTTCGAATCCCCAACGTCGCTCCCTGCGTCCCGACTGGCCGAGTTGGCTCACTTCCTGCCGTGGCTCGGCGTGGACTTCCTGCGAAATCTGACCCGATCGCAGCTGCTCCCCGCCTTCCCCGCCCTGGCCTCTGTGTCCTTCACTCCCACACAGGTGAAAAACCTGTGATTTATCCGTTTTTTACAGTAAATACCACAACAGGTTTGGCAGGTGACAGCTTCCTCTAGCCGCCATCTTGACTCCTTTTCCCATTGGAAACGACAAATAAGAGCTCCATTGTCCGAGCTAATTGATCCTACCCGCTGATATGGGATACGTCTGCCCTCGGACAGCTTGAGTATGAGTCACTGCGATAAGACCCTGTTAGTCGTACATGGTCCGCAGCTGGTGGGGATGTGTTGGGGGGGCAGCTAAACCGACAAGCAGACAAGGACAAGGACCCTCAGCTCACATCCGAACTGGGGGGGGGGGGG
>OMKR01019805.1:6391-19336 GCA_900302355.1 Cyttopsis rosea | reverse complement strand
TGTTGGTCAGCAGCGAGCCGCAGCAGCCGCGTGCGCAGGGCGTCGTTGCTTTCCTCCAGTTTGTGGAATCGCACCATCAGGCTGCAGTACTTGTCCACGCCTTCGTCGGCCTCTTTGCTCCGCTCCTCTAACGTCTCGCTCACTTCGTCCAGCTCCTTCCTCTTCTCCTCCAACTCAGTTTTTTTCTCCTCCAGGGCCGCCCGGAGTTCCTCTGCCTCCTTGCCCCTCTCCTCCAGGGCAGTCTTCAGGTCCTCCACCTCTTTCTTTCTCTCCTCTACGTCAGTCTGGGCCGCCCCGCTGCTGCCTCCACCTGCTGTGCCCACAATGTCAACACAACACAACTTAGTACAAATGTTGTACGAATCGGCCAACAAAAAAGTTGGTTTTTTTTCAATCCCGTGGAGGTCAGTTTGCAGCTGGCAAACTCAAAATATGAATATGAATATGAAGCCCAATTCAAATAAATGGCAAATTATCAATTCAACGCATTCATATTGTGATATTGTGTCTTTATCCATCATATCGGATTTTGTAGGTTTTGTAAAAATAACTTATTCAAGTATTGCCATATAATTTCATGCCACTAGGTGGCGATAACTTTGAACTAACTTAACTTTGAAGTACAAGCAAACCATTATTGACTGAAGTCAAACAAATGTTCTACTCCAGAAATACATTCACATATCGGCGATTCAGGAATAAATGTATGTTGTTCATTAAACTTACAGGGGCTGGGTATCAAAAATCAAATACAATTTTATACTGATCAATTGTGTTGAATAAACTACTATAATCACATCATCAAGGTGTTTTGTGAGGCCGTGGGGACCCTAGAGAACGTGTGTGTACCTGAGTGTTGCACGAGCATCTCCTTCTCCTGCTCCAGCTGTTTGCAGCTCTTCATCCACAGATTCATCTTACTGAGAGCGGAGTCTCTCTGCTTCGACAGACGACCGGCTTGACCCTCCAGCTCCGACACCTGAGAGAGAAGAGAATGAAGCTGCATATTCCTTTTCCTGGAGCTGAAGACAACAAAACAAGCGCAGGCTTTTTCCTGCATTGAAAAGCCTTAGGCGGCCCACCTGAGGCTTTTTTCACCCCACCTAAGCCTCCTCGGAGAAAACATGCAAGAAACACCGTGTCGAAAGGGTTAAACATTGTCCGTGCAGTTATTGCTGCATTTGGGTCATCCCGCCAGCAGGTGCCTCATGGATTTATGGATCAAGGATATCCTGATTGATCATAAATATTAAATCCAAATTAACTTTCCTTTTACTGATCTCTTGAAGACCTGAACTTACATTCCAAATATAAATGTATGAAGAGGATTGAGGTGGCGGTGGCAGTAAAAGCCGGAGCGATCGCAGTCGCTGGGACGCAAAGTTACCACCTGAGCCTTATTTTGAGCCAGGAAAACCCTGCGTGTGTGTGTGTGTGTGTGTGTGTGTGTGTGCATGTACCTGAGCAGTGGCCTGAGAGAGAGACTGTTTGTGTGTTTCGAGCTGTTCCTCAAGAGAGGCAACTTTCGACCGGAAGATCTCCCCTTCCTGCGATACTTTGTCCCTCTCTTTTTCCAGCGAAGAAAGAGAAGAGCGCAAGTTCTCTCCATCCTCCTCCCAGGAGACAACGGAGGAGCGCAAGTTGGCTTTCTCTTCCTCCATTTCCACTTTCTCCTTCTCTAACAAAGAAACCGCCGCGTGCATGTTGTGGTTTTCCTTCTCCATGGACCAGAGGCTGGAACGGAGTTGCTCTCTCTCCACCTCCAGGGACGTCAGGGTGGAACGCAAGCGCTCCCTCTCTTCCTCCGATGAAGAAAGGGAAGAAGTTAACCTCTCCATTTCCTGCGCTAGCCTGGTGCACGCTCCTTCCGCTTGCGTTTGATCCGCCTGGAGAGAAGCGATCTGCTTCCTCAAGCCCTCCCTCTCCTCTTCCTCCCTCGCTCCTTCTTCCTCCTCCTCCTCTTTTAACTGTATTGCAGCTTGCAGTTTCAGCACCTCTTCCTCCAGGAGATTCCTTCTGTTCTCCCACTGCTTTCTTTCCTTCTCCAGCTCTCCTCTCTCCTCCTCCCAGCGGTGGGCTTGAGCCTGCAGCCTCTCCGTCTCCATCTCCGCCGCTTCCAGCCGGGCCTGGAGGTCGTCCACTCGTCTTCTCTGTCTCTCCTCCTCCTCCCTCATCCCTCGCTCCAGCTCCTCCTTGGCGGCCTTCAGCTCCTCGATCTCGCCGTTTTTGGTTTCCAGTTCTCTCTCCATGCGCTCCTTCTCACATCGGAGGCAGTCTAGCTCCGTCGAGAGTTCAGATAGTTTTTCGCCGATTGTTCTTTTTTCATCCTCGACCTGAGAACATTTGAGAAGTGTAGGTGAGATGAAATATGAGGTGAGGAAAAAATGCAAAGAAGAAAGCAAGAGTATTCACAGGGTCAGGGAGTTTATACAGTATATTTACACAATATATAAACATACTTTTCTCCTCTCCTCTTCTAGTTCCTCCAGCTCAGCTTTGGTCGTCTCAGCCTAAGGTGAAAAGAGTGAAGAGTTCCAAGATGAGAGGAGCAGATCAGGGCGGTTGGATGTTGTGAGAAGCAGTTTGATGGAGCACCTGTAACACAGCGTCTTCCAGACTCTGCTCCATCTCGTCCTTCTCCCTCTCCAGGGAGTCGATGCGATCCTGCAGCGAGTCCGACTTCCTCTGAGCAGCTGAGGAAGTGGAAAGTCAATAAGCAAAACTTCTCACCAACACTGCAATAAATGTGATTTCCAGGACGTGCTCTTAAAGATGCAGTGTCTAGAATCTAGCGGTGAGGTTGCAGATTGCAACCAATTGAATTCGCCTCCGTGGAGGAGAAGCTACGTGGCCGCGAAATTCGCAAAAAAACGTGAAAGTCCCTCTAGAGCCAGTGTTTGGTTTGTCCGTTCTGGGCTCCTGTAGAAACATGGCGGTGCAACATGGCGGCCTCCGTGGAAGAGGTTCCAGCCCCCATGCAGTGAAAAACGGCTCATTCTAAGGCAACGACAACACAACCATTCTTATTTTCATGGATTATACACTAATTAATACATACTGATGAATATTATATTCCATTTCTGCCAAGTCTGTTCCGCTCGATGCCACTAAATCTCACACACTGGTCCTTTAAGTTAGAATTACCCTGACATGAGATTTTATAAGAGTCCAATAACCTAAAATTACAATGACTGTAAAAGTGGTTAAATAAATAAAAAAGACACAAAAATAAAAAGGCAATATAACATAAATTTAGATGTTACCTTTGAGCAGCTCTCCCATCTTCTTCTTCTTCCTCTCGTCTGACTCGATGCGGACCTGAAGCTTCTCGATGCCGCTCCTCATCTGCTTGATCTCGTCCTGGGTGGAGTTGAGGCGAGACGCGATCTCTACCTTCTCCAGCAGAGACGACTCCAGGGACTGGGAGAGACGGCTCAGCTCTCCTTCCAGAGCCTGAAGAAGACCAAAGGAAAACAAGTCTTAGCCAGTTCCTGGTGTGACTCGGGCCTGTGTGAAACACCTTTGCATATCATTGCGAAGTATGCAACTGGTGCCAAAACCATTGTTTTTTTTATATTTTATTATTATTATTTTATTTTATTTTTTAAACAAAATTAATTTGGTGTGAAAGTTTTAAGTCACAAATGCTGTACAGTGCAGTACTTTCTTACTGCATGGCTTCCTGCTCACCTGTATCTTGGAAACCATGGATTCAGAGTTCAGGCTGGCTGAGCTCTGGTCCTCTCTGAACTTGTCGAGTTCGCCGATGAGTTCCTCCCTCTCACCACTCTGCAGAGAGAGCGTCTGCTTCAGCTCTTCCACCTGAGCCAAAAGCTGCAGCAGGAGGGCGAGGAGAACAGCTTTAGTGGAGAAATTAAACATATATACTGTATAGTGCATACATGACCATGTCGTCCATGATTTTAGGAATATATCAAGATTAAAGCAGCCAATAGGATGGTGAGGTTTAAATGACCCATATTCCCAGAACAACACAACAAAAAAAACAGTGGATGCAACGCACCTGCTGCCTCTCCGTCTCCAGATTCTCCACGTTGCTCTGCGAGGCTTCATATTCGCTCTTTCCTGCTCTAATGTCCTCCTCCAGGATGGAGATCAGCTGCCTGGTGTCGCTGTTGGTCTTCTCCAGACTGTGGACCTGTTCTCTCCACCGGCCCACTGACCCACTCAGCTCGTCCCTCTCCTCGGTGCAATACACGAGTTCCGATCTCAGCTGGGTGGTCTGAGAGAAGAGATGAAGGAAGAGTGAGACACAACACACACACACGATAAATTTAGGCAAAACAACATGGAATCAAATTTTTTTTAAGTATAGCAAAATATAGCATAGACAACTGCAATATTTGGGCACTTAATATAAAAGGAAAACTCAACAATAGAAAGTAAACAGAAAATATTGAGCTATGCACACAATTTTTTAAATTACTTTTAAAAACACTTAAAATCCACACCTCTGTCCTGAGAGCATCAACCTGCTGCTCCAAGCCTGAGCACGCTCTCCTTCGGTTCTCCGTCTCCCCCTCCAGCCGGCCCCGCTCGTCCTGCAGGGACTCCAGCTCGCTCTCCATGCCCAGGATGTGTTGCTCCAGGTTGGCCTTCTCAGAGCGAACCCTCTTCAGCTCGCTCTCCTGCTGGAGGAACTTCTCGTCCCAGCCTCCTGCACAAAAAGTGGGACAGTAAAATAAAATGCTGTTGATCACAAGTAATTCAGCAGCAACGTACGACCAACCTGTCAACTCATTCTGAGCACTGGCCACTTATCACTTCAAATGGATTTGTAGGTCATGAGGTACTGATCAAAAAGTGACAAACCACTTCAATACAATACAAATTAATATGAAATATAATTTTGTTTATAATATGAATCACATTTGTCCGAAATCATTTTCTGAATAAATGTATGGCGAAGACCAACATCTGCTTCACTGTCACAGTCAAATCACCCTACTATGAACAGGGCAAGGACTCAACAAACTGAACAAAAGCAGAAGAGAGAAATAATGATATACACATGAACTCAAAGTCTGGTTCAGACTGGATGTCAAAGTACATAACCTTTCAGTGCTGGCCCATTACCTTTGGTCATCTCCAAGCCTTCCAGCATTTCCATAACATCAGCCAGCTGACATTTGGCTGTCTGCAGCTGTAGTGTTAATTCTGCCTTCTCCTCCGACAGCTGGGATATCTATATATGAGAGAAGAAACAGAAACAGACTAACCACCATTGGTAGAGTGTCTTGATATCTGTGAGTCAGATGGTATTCTGCATTTCTCCTCCAAGTCCAACCGCCTACCTGGTCCTCAAGGCTTTTCTTCTGCGCCATGGTGGCACTGAGCTTATCCGCTGTGCTACTTCTCGCTTCCTCCATTACCAGAAGCGTCGCTTCCAATCGGTGCATATTGTCTTGCAGTTCAGCAGTCAGCTCATTTCTCAGTATGCAGTCAGAGGTTAGGAGGTCATTGTCAGACTGAAGCCTCTGGAGTAGATCTTCCAGCAGTCTGACTGGTTCCCTGATTTGGTCGAGCTCAGCATGAAGTTGGTTTGTGTCTGTGGCTGCTGGACAAATTCAACACAAATTGTATTCCAATTATTACTGATGTATAAGAATGGATCCAGTGGTGAGAAAGTTACAGACCAGTCACCACCAAAATGTAGCCGTTCTTATGACGTTCACCTTTAAATAGGCACCATGTTGTCCAACAGCTAGTTTAGGACATTGGCTGTCACAATCGGAGGAAATGTTATAGTCACCAAATAGTAGTATTTTTTTTCCCAATCATTTTACACAACACCTTAATACTTACCGGTAGACTCTATGGTAGAGCTGTCCTGCGGAGAGGGGGTAGCTGGGGACGGTCCAGAGAGTTCAGGTTCCTCCAGAAGGGTGCCGGTGCGATCGCTGGAGATCTGTTCGGCTGAAGACTCCAAACTGGAGTCCACCTCAAAAGGCTCGTGCACCATTTCTAATAGTGAAAGAAATGTTAACAATGGAATCCAAATGTATTGTTTAAAATATTTAATGTTAAATCCAAAAGGGAAAATGTTGCCAGAAAGACCTCTTTCTATGAGTTTGTTCACTCTTACCGCTAGGTTCCAAACCCTTGGACTCTGGTTGATCGGAGTTCTGTTGTGCAGCTCTTTCCACATTGTCCTGTGTTCCCTCGGTGTGGGAGAGCTGCTGAATTAGGTCTTGTTGCTGGCCTACATGCTCCAGCAGGGCATCGTACTGATGTTTGAACACAACCAGCTCTGTCTGCAGCCCAGACAGCTTCTGATTCAGCTCTGCCTGCTCCTCCTCAAACTGCCTGCGTCTATCGCACAATATAGACAGTACATAGTCAGAATACAAACCTTTAAGCAAGCATGAATGACAAACATACAGTCATAGCTCTTGGTTTTCTTTAATATCGATTGAAAAAAGGATTTAGGAAGATCCACCACAAGGGTTCCATTAAAAAAAAAAAAAAAAGCTTTCATAAGATATTTACACATAAGAAATAGTTGAGAAAATCATTAGTAATGTTGATATTATGACCAAGCAGGTAGAGGATTTGATCAACTAAAACAGTCTACGGTTGCATTACAGTAAAGTAATACGCTTTTCTGAACTTCATAAGGACAATATTTAACATCACAAAAACCTTAACATTAAAAAAAACATTTTTGTTGTGTGCCCTGTGAGATCAAACCTGGAGGCAGTGTGTAGAAATATAAAGGAAAGCTAGTGAATACGTACCTCTCATTGCCAACATTCTCACTAATCTCGTTCCTCATCTCCATGTCGTCCTTCAGCTCCTGGTTCTCCTTTGCAAGGACCAGTAGAGAGACATGGAGCCGCTGGTTCTCCTCTGTGACCTGAGAAAGCTCGTTCCCAGAGGTCACATCCTCTGTCGGAATGTTCGCCTCTAGTTGGAGTTTCTCTTCAGTTACTTGCTTCAGATTTGCCTCTAGTTGGAGTTTCTCTTCAGTTACTTGCTTCAGATTTGCCTCTAGTTGGAGTTTCTCTTCAGTTACTTGCTTCAGATTTGCCTCTAGTTGGAGTTTCTCTTCAGTTACTTGCTTCAGATTTGCCTCTAGTTGGAGTTTCTCTTCAGTTACTTGCTTCAGATTTGCCTCTAGTTGGAGTTTCTCTTCCTTTACCCGTCGCAGTGTGGATTCAGCTTCGCTTTTTTCTTCAGTCATCTGATCGATCCTAGACTCCATTTGCAGTCGTACTTCATCCAAGTTTCTTAAGTCGATCTTAAGTCGGTTGTTCTCCCCAGCTAGTATGTCAAAGCTAGTCTCCAGATGTTGCTTCTCTCCGTGCAGCCTGATCAAGTCACCATCCATTTTTTCTTTATCACACATTAACTGCTTCAGATTCATCTCCATGTCCTGGAACTTGGCGAGTTGCAGGTTGAGTTCAGAATCTTTCCCTTGGATGATTTGTTTCAGAGTCGCCTCGAGTTGGTCCTTTCCCTCTGTGACTTGACTGAGTTTAGACTCTAATGCAGCAATGTTATCCTCCAGGTCACTTCTTTGGGTGGCCTCCTCTTCCAGACGGGTAACTTCACAGCTCCTCTCAGACAGCTCTTCCCTGGCTGTGACATACTGGCTCTCCAGCATGGAATTCTGGGACTGAATCTCTTCCAATCGTGTCTCCAAGACAGAAACCTGAAATCACAGTAAAAGATTTCTTACAGCACAAGCCAATGGAATATCCAACTTGCAATGAGAACATTCCATTTGGCAGAGCTGCAGTCTAGATCTAGTGATACTGGCATCAGTGTCCTACCTGAGCTTGTTTGTTTTCCAGCTCCACCTCCATGTCAGACTTCTGCTCTTGGCTCTCTGCTAGCTGGCCCTCAAGTAGAGCTATCGCTCCTTTCAGCTCCTCTATCTGACTGTCAAAGGAGTTCATGGCAGCCTCGTTGTCCTCCAGGTCCATCTGTAGCATCTCCAGTTGGACCTTCATGTTAAAATGAAATAGAAATAATTTTAACAGCAATGTATCATAGATTTATGTTCTGCTATATGTATCTGAGCTTAGATGTTAAAGTTGGCGGAAAATCTGGGTTCACTTGAGGATTTTGAACTAATCATGTTATTTGCTAATGTAAACTCAAACGTCATAATTGATGACTAAATCAGCTGAATCAGTGCATAGCTGGAGCAAAAACATGGAAGGACTTTTACTTTCTGAACCCAGAATTTTCCATCTCTGCAGTTACATTCTAATGCATTCTAGTGGTTCTCAGTGTGGGTTTTGGGAACCAACAGGGTCCTTCAAGAGGTTCCAGGGGGTCCCAAAGACAAAATCTTATCAAATAGGGTCCGTGGCCCTGTGCATATCAAATTGAGGGTCCTTGATATGAAAAAGGTTGAGAATCACTGCTATAGTGCATTGTTACTTTCTTACAGAACAGCCCTTCCCATTTTGGAAATAAAATAGCAGTTCCTTTCTGCGCAAAAGCATAACTGACAGAGGATGGATTCAAATACCAATGAACACACCTTGATCTTATTCATGGCAATTGCCTTCTCCTTCAGGGCGTCTGAAGCTTTGGTCTGTTCCAATTCTGAGTTATGCAGCTGTTCCTTGAGACTCTTTATGGTGTTGTCCCTCTCTTCCAGGCCTGCTGATGCCGCAGTCAGAGTGGTCTTCAGGGTCTTTATGCTCTCCTCTTTAGATTTCTTGGTGGCCTCAAGTTGCTCCTTCAGGCTCTTCTGTTTGCTGAGGAAGTTCTCCATCTCCAGGACATGATTCTCCGCCTCCTTTCTCATGCTCTCAGCCAGCTCTCTGACCTCCTTCTCCAAAGTGGTGATCAGGGTGCTTTTCTCTGTCAGGGTGTTCTCCAGATTGGAGTTGACTTCGACAGTGGTTGCATGACTCTTCTCAATACCTTCGAGTGAGGCTTTAAGATTGGCACAAGACCGGCTGACTGAGTCGAGCTCAGCCTTCACGGCAGGAAGTTGTTCTGCTGCATCTTTGCTCAAAGCCATTTCCTCCTCCAAGGTAGATATCTGTGCGAGAAACCTGCTTTTCTCTTCCGCCTGGGAGTGCTGAAGGCTCTAAACCAGACACAAAATCGCGTTTTATTCATGTTAGCAAACACGTCTAAAGAATAACATATTGGAAAATATATAAATAAACTACAAGCTAGAAGAGAAAGATGATTACTATTGAAAGTTAGTGCTCATACCTCAGCTTCTGTCTTTATTTCCTGAGCTTTTGTTTCCAGCAGAGCATTTAGTTCCTCCAGACCCACGATTTTAACCTCATCTTCCTGGAGCTGCCTCTCCTTCTCCTCTGCCTGGCTCTGCAGATCTCGTAGCTCCTGCTCGATCTGTTTGAGGGTTTCTGAGGTGCTCTCCAGGGCGCATTTCTGCTCTTCTTCTGTGGCCGACAGAGTTTTTATCTGACTCTGAAGCTCAGCTCCTAAGCTCCTCTGGATCTTCAAGGTGGATTCCAGAGAGGTGACCTGAAAGACAAATGAATGATTTAACTCTGCTTTCTCCATTTAAACTTGAAATTGAATTAGATTAAATGATCGCAGTAATGCTAGAACTAGTAAAAATACTAAACAGAAATTGGGAATTACAGAGTAATTCAACTATTTATGTAAAAAGCAGTGAGCAGGTGATGCAGACCTGGTCCTTGGTGAACAAAAGTTCTTGCTGAACCTTCTCCAAGGAGAGTTTGACCTGTTCAACCTCTTCAACTTTAGTTGCAACACTCTCATCACACTGGTGCAGCAGAGCCGTCATCTCTTCTGTTAATCTGAGAAAGAGAGGACAGAAGACAAGTTTACTTTAGATTACGCTTATTCAAGTCTCCATAGGGGCTCATTTGCTTTGATGCTAAAAACACAGTTAACAATGGGCTTCATTGCACAAGCTTGTCTGATGTTATTATCGTTGCATACGATTCTGTGACTCTTATCAAAGGAAAACTCCTAAAAAGAGGAACATCAAACGACCATAATACCATATCTAAAATCCACCTCACCTGCTATGTTGTGCCTCCTGTTGTGCGGTGGCCTGTGCCAGGCTGTCTCTGAGCTGGCTTATCTCAGCCTGGCCCAGTTCTACCAACTGGTCTTTGGAGTGGACCAGATCACATGCTGCCTGATGCTGATCCTGCAGCTGGGAGTTTGATGTCTCTGCCTGCACGGCCCGAACAACCTCCTGCTGCACACGCCTCTCCAGATCTCTCACCTGTTTAGGTTACGTGAGAGGAATGATGCTTTTTGGATGAAGACTTGTGAATGACCCTCTGCCCTTGTCAACAACCACAATCAACAACCCTCAAGTCTTTCAAAATGAGATTTGCCTAAAGCTCTCACATATGACCATTTTAAGTATATAAACTGGAGTCTGCATCTTCAGTCCCATTATCCAGAAGTAACATCAGCCCGACTGGCTACAATACTATTTTCCTATTGTGCAAAAATATAATCAACTTCCAACATACCTGTGCCTCAAGTTGTGTTACTTGCACACCAACATTCTCCAAGTCTTTAGAGTGTTTCACTCCAGCCTCGGAAAACTTGGACTGGAGTTCCTCGTACCGACGCTCCTTCTCTTCCAGCTCTGTGCTTTTGTTGAGGAGTTCTCCTTTCAGGGAGTCGATGTGGTTCGACAGACCGGCCCTCTCACCTTCCACAGTGCAGAGCTGCACCTGAACCCAGCAAAATTATATGAATCAATAAACCTTAATAGATATTCACAATTTATTTTTGCTTTTCTTAATAGCCAGGAATTTTGTAACGTTTTCCCCCCTCCAAATGGTAAATGGACTGCATTTGATAGAGCGCTCTTTCTAATCTAGGGGACACAAGGTGCTTTACAATTATACCTCACATTCACCCACTCACACACATATGAATACACCAAATACCTCTAGGTCATCGTGGGCTTTGCTCAGCGAACTGAGACTCTTCTCCAGGTCACTGATCTTCTCAGACAGGCCACTTTGCACAGCCTCGATCTCATTAATTAACACCTCCTTCTCCGATTTCCACTGCAGGAGATCTTGGTGTTGCTTCCTCAGTTCAGTATACTCATTTTGCTTGGAGGTTAGATTGATTCTCAGTTCCTGCTTCTCTTTCTCTAGGCTGGACAGCTTATTGGTAAGCTGCTCTGCTTCTAGCTTCTGTTTTTGCAAATCGCTCTGAGACCTGTTATCAAATAAAATATCAAAATGTTGACACAATACACCGAAAATACAATGTTGCTAAAGAAAAGTTAATATTAGGTATGTCGATTCAAGATCATTTGTTGTACGTCTGCAGAAGGAAATAATTTATCTTAATTTAGCGCTTCTCAGGTATACTACATGGAATATATTGGTTTCCTTGGAAACAAATTGTCTTTGTCCCAGGCCAATATGCATGGCATCATTTTTCCTCTTCATGTAGTAAAACCAATATCACCTGTCGTGTTTGGTCTCGGCATCAGAGAGCATCTTCTTCAGGTTGTCCAAACTATGGGCCGAGGACTGACCCTGCTGCTCCAGTTTAGTTCTCAGCGCCTTTAGCTCTTCAGTCTGGGCTTCCGATTTAGCTGAAAACCAAACAGAGACATGAAGTTGGTGGACAAGACAGAAGGTGACCTGGGAGGCGGCGAAAGGCTGTTTCTCATTTACCTCTGAGGTCGTCCAGTAGGCCCTGGGTGCGTTTGAGGCTCTGCTCAGAGCTTTTCTGTTCCGCCTCCAACTGAGACAGACGCCTGCTGCTCTGGTCCAGCTGGACCGTCGCAGTGTTCTTCTCCTTCTGAAGCTCCTGCGGGGAGAGGTCCAGATGGGAGAGAGATGATTAAGGAGGGCAGGTGGAATGTGAAAGAAGTTCAACGTGAAGAACACCTAGAGCAGTTAAAAGAAATAAACATAAAAAGTTAATTATCAGAAGGATCAGAGGGATTTATGTTTAGTGTGCCTGCTGGCAAACTCATGCTAAATTTAGTCTGAGTCTGCAAACTTGGAAGTCTAGAGGCTCTGTGTAGAGCAGACACCAGAAAAGTGAAAAACAACAACAACAACAACAACAAAACCTGCAGAGACCGTGACGGCTACAGAAAAAACATTGTTTGGTTAGGGAAATGAGGTTTAGCCATTCACAAGATTGAAAAACAAATTCACTGCTCAACTGTACTTCTTATTGGCACACGGCTGTGGGGCTCACCTCAGTCTTCTTGCGGAGGTCCTGCTCCTTGTTCTGGCTGGCCTGGAGGCTTTGCTCTGACCGCAACAGCTTCTGCCTCTGCTCCTCCACTTCCCTCTCCGCCTGGCTCTTCTGTTGGCTGACCTGAAGACGTGACAGCGTTGAGAGAGGGGCGTGAGCAGAAAAGCAAAGTAATATTAGAGACTGAGAAATGCAGAAGAGGAAGGCGAATGAGGTAGACAAGTAATAACAAGTATTGAGTGAGAAAAACATAAGGTAGATACCATCAAGATCAATAAACAGAACTATACAAAAAATAAAAATAAAATAAAGCAGCCGACGAAAGAGAGCAGTGTTACAACCTTCTCCATGTCAGCCTGTAGTACGTTGTAATCTTTCTTGGCCTGTTGAATCTCCTGGGTCAGCTTGGTTCTGGTCTGGTTCAGTTGCTGATCCAAAGCCTGATGGGAACTCTGTAGCTGAGCTAGCTCCTGTAGAGACACACACACCAGAAGCAAAACATGGATTGTAGACATAATAAAACAGAAGGGCATACAAGGAAGCTTGTACAGAGGGGCAAACATAAGATAAGACTTGATCCCCAAGGGGAAATTCAGCACCTATATATTAATACTTAGACCACTTGCATGACTTATATTAGGGATGTACCGATCTGATAGTCAGTATCTGGTCCGATATTGGCCAAAACGACCGGATCAGATATCGGACATAACATATCCGATCCCATCGTCTGATGAATACCCCCCCCCCCCCCCCCACACA
>OMKR01019785.1:5411-15842 GCA_900302355.1 Cyttopsis rosea | reverse complement strand
CAACCTGGGCAGGTCAGTGGAACGTAGCGCTCTCTGAAACACACGCACTAGTGCGGACGCTGTTGTATTTGAACCAAACGGTGCTTTTGACGGCTGCGGCCGGGTTCGGGGAGGTGACAGGTTTTTTTTTTGACAACGTGGTCCAAACCCCGGGTTGCATATGAATGAGAGCGTATCTGGGCCTTGAGACGGGTTCACTAGGCCTCTGCGCGGATCACATTGGAACTCCGACCAACCCCTCAGCCCGATTAATCTGTGAGAAATAAAACACTCTCCGTTTTTTTTCCGCCTTATTTATTTTTATATTTTTACAGGACAGCACGTTTCTAACGGGTTCTTGGCATCGCCGTCGCTTGTCATGTATTAATGTATTAACGCCTGGAGTTCATAGCTGGATAGCCGCTAATCAGCCCTTTGACAGTCCGTGCTGGGCTCACTGGGACCGATGGGAGCTAACTGGGTGCAGCTTGATGGGTTTGATATCAACGGATTTGAAGAAAACAACGCCGCTGTTTTTACTAGCACTGTGTCGCTATTTACCGCAACAATGCTGCAATAGCTTGAAGAATGTGATAAGAGATGTGGGCGCATGATGGAGATGGGCGGAGGGGCAGAGAGGGGAGAGACCGACGGGCTTCAACCTTGACGTTGTCGGTGCTGCTTGTAGACACAATGTCCTTGAAATGTGACATTTGTGGAATTGACATTTTAAGGGATGCCTCAAAAGCCCAGGAAAGCAGACGTTTGCACATTGCAGGCTTTGGCCCTGTTTTTAGATCACTACGACAGAAGCACCCATTCATTGCGTAGGGTTTGGCCAATAGGGTCATGTTCACTGTGTCACAAATTGTGGTTTAACCGTTAGGTTTCCCAAGTATGAATGCAATGTATGTTATTAGACTATTTGAATTCAGAGAATTAGCTTTTTGTTTAAAATTAATCTGTCTTTATTTGGCCAAGTGCAAGATGCAGGAGCCATTTCTCTTGGTGCAGGTGCTAACATGCATTAAAACAAATATTCAAAGAATGGGATACGCAATAAAATAAAAATGTGTAATAAAATATACAGATGTACAAACAAGATGTACAAGATTGCCAATGTGCAAACAAGAAAAGATGGCCCAACGCTAAAAATGTATTGAGCTGAAGCATTTCATCAATCGAAATCAGCGTGTGTGTGTGTTTGTGCTGGTGTGTGTGCGCGTGCGTGTTTGGCCATGTGCCAGTCACGACACAAGGTGCATCTTAGGACATGCTTGAATAGATCTAGGCTACGGGTGTTTGGCAGCGAGCCTCTCTCATACAGTTTGATATCTTTACTTGAATCAGGTTATTTAAGAATTTACACAAGATGCAGAGGGGTGTCATCTGTGTATATAGACCAGAAAAGGCCCATCGTTAAGATTCCCACAATGGCATACTGTGGTGGCACTTAAAGGTGCAGTGTGTAGAATTTAGCGGCATCTAGCAGTGAGCTTGCAGATTGCAACCAACGCGTGGAGGGGAAGCTACGGTGGCCGCGAAAAACGCGCAACTCCCTCTCTAGAGCCAGTGTTGGGTTTGTCCGTTCTGAGCTACTGTAGAAACATGGCGGTGCAACGTGGCAGCGTCCGTGGAAGAGCACCCCGCTCCCTATGTAGATATAAACAGCTCATTCGATTCTTATTTTCATGGGATTATACACTAATTAATACATACTTATGAATATTATATTCCATTTCTGCCAAGTCCGTTCCGCTAGATGCCACTAAATTCTATACACTGCATCTTTTAAGATTTAATGATTCTCAATTGACAGGGCATATTTTGTAACCCAGATTCACAATATCCAAGAAATGGTAAGATATATTTGATTGTCTCCAGCATCACCTTGTCTCAAAGTGCTGGGGGTAGGATCCCAATATTGATGGTGAGGCTGATTTTTGACAGCAATTTCTTATTCTTTCAGAGGAAGACACAGTGGCAAAGGTCCTTCTGCAGCAGTAAGTACCCCAAAACCCTCTTCAGGTTATTTTTAGCCAAAGCTTTGCATGAATGTCCATGTGTGTAACACAAAACACAATATGGTATCACAAATGTCTCCTTCCATTAAGGATGTCCTAATTTTTTGTTGCAAATTCATTGCCATGCAGTAAATATTTGTTTCGCTCATTTCATGCCACTATCATAGTATAATCCTATTATACTGTACTATCCTGTAATGTTAAACCTTATCCACCTTATTATGACATTGAAACGTAACATTTTGGAAAGAAAGTAACGATTTTGTAATATGATTGCGGTGACCTCAAATAATTGCGATCAGGTGATTCTGTAAGTGTGACAGCCCTTCCACCCTAGGAAATAAGAACAGACCTGCACACAGAATTTTCTTTTTCCTTTGGCGCCTTAAAGAAAAACAATTTTGGTCTTCAGCACGTGTGTCAAACTGGCTAGATGAGGCCCGTTGCAGATTGAGATGTGGTCTGCAAACAAATTTATGTTGTGGTCCTTGAGTGCCAGTCACATATATTTTTGTTACCGTTCAAACACACACACCCCTTATGATGATTTTGGAAACTATGCACCTCACCTTATATTTACAATATAATCGATCAATAATCAATAGATTAACCATTATAAAAATAACCGGGATTGTCAAAGGCAAATATGGAAGAAATTTCTTAATCCAAAGAAAATAAAAATGTCTATGACCTTGCTTGACACAGTTTTCTTTTTCCATTTCACTTAGTTGAGAATTTGCATGGATGATAGAAATACATCTTTTTATGCAATTTGTGGCACTAGAGAAAACTTTTCAATAAACGTACACTCTGGGAGATTTGGCTATTTTACCACGCGACACATTGCTGCCTCTGAGTTTTCTTCTTTCTTATTCTCTGTTTACACATTGAGAACTACATCATTGAAATATATATTTTTTCCTCAGGTAGTGTTCAATGGCGTTTATGCAAATATGAGGATGGTCCACGTCCTGACATCAGTCGTGGTATGTCTTCTACATTTGGAAATGTATTTGAATTGACATGGCTATTATTTGCTTTTAGATATATTCTTGTCTAATAATGACTATCTCAAGGAAGGCACAAAGCATCGCCTGTTTGAATCTGTAATACGAATCATACTTACTGTAAATAAATTGTTTAAAGCTGCTTGTCATGCAGCCTGTCATGTGCCACATGCTGTTGTTTCCAAAATATCTGCACTGCGATAAACAAAGCCTGTTGAAGTACAAGAGACAGCTGGTTGCAATACAAAGTGGAGATTGATCTGCTATTGTTTTTATTCTCTAGCAGATGTGTGTTATAAACAGGTTTATGAGTGCGTAGTTGATATCGGATCAAATCAACCAGTGTTGCGTACAGTGAGTTTGAGTGGTTTACTTCTTCACAGGGGACCAAGTGTGAGCTGAAAGTGAAGAACGGAGCAGTTTATGAAGGAGTGTTCAAGACATACGGTCCGGAGGTAAGAACAACACAAATTTTAAAGTTGTTTCTAAGCACCAGCAATAGCATGGATTTGGTCGTTTCTCAGTTAATGATTGTAATGGCTCAAGTTAAGTAAGCAAGGGGGATAATGCCTAGCCAGCACTTGAAGGCAGCTTCACCCTTAACATGGCTTACATAAAGATCCCTCTCTCCTTTTACGGAAGAGTGGTATGTCGTCCCTCGTTCTTCCTTTTTAGGGGATTTCTCAGTGCTTCCGCACAGGTAACATTTGACTTCATGCAAAACATTGAACTTGGTTTTTTTAATGTTTATGTTTCCCTGATGGCAGAGCTTGGCTTTGACATTATTTCCTTATGATATATTAACACTGTCCATTACATTTTGTTTCATCTGTTTTTTGACAATCGGCAGGACTGATGTTCATCTTCCTCCTTTAAGGCTATTCATTATGATTTATTATGTCAGGTCATATGGTTAGACGATGAACTAAACATGACTATGTATTCAAGTAAATGTCGATTATTTATAAATCATGACAATTCATTCTGTTTTCCTCGTCAGTGTGACCTGGTGTTGGATGCAGCCCACAGAAAGAGCCCCGAGCCGACTGTCGGCCCGAGAAAGGAAGATATTGTGGAGAGCATCATTTTTAAGGCCTCCGATGTTGTGGTGGTGACCTTCAAAGATGTGGACCTCAATTTTGCGAGGAAAGGTACAGAGACTAGGAGTGCTGAGATCAGTATAGCCTTGGACTACACTGTTTTTTTTTTTCACTGCCTCTTTTGGACGCACTGTGCGTAGCGTATCGTGTTTGATTATTTTTATTATGTTCTTTATGTAATATGTACACATAAGCATTTTGCTACACATGTGCCTTTATAAAGTTATATACATATATTGATCCTGTTTAGCCTGTATTTACTAGTGTACTAAGCTGATCAGTCAGATAAATCCTGTGTGTCTGCTCTAAGTGACCAGTCATTTAAATATAATGTGAATTATTGATTGGTCTGATGCTTTCCTTGGCATAGCAAGGGCACTCAAAGGCACAATGAGGTTTCTGCAATTATGGTACCTCTAGGGTGCAGTTTCACATATTTATTGAGCCTAAATAATGTTACTGAACTGATTGGCTGTGAATTCTTTGAATTAAATTTATTTTGCAGAAATATCATTGTCAATATTAATATCATTAATTGTCATTGTTGCGGTATGACTGGATCTCTACCAAATCAGAAGCCTGTTTACATTTCTACAGCACAGCTAGCCTGATGTCATTTTTGCGTGTAGCATGTGGGTTAGAAATAGCCATGTAATTATCGGCTAATATTATTAGATTTCCTTATTTTGGGATGGGCGGAACAGTCAACGGTGCAGTCTGTCTTCTGACTCTCTTTCTCTCTCTCACTTGTCTGTCTCTCCTCTCCAATGATGTAGTCTCCTCTGACACAGGTAATTTTGTCTGTTTTCTGCTTTTACACATTTTGTTTACATATACATGCTCGGCTTATTAATGATGGGGGGAAATGAGGTGGAGGGAAACATGAATTTTGCAACCTTAACTCCTAATCAAGACACCTTTTTATCTTATTGGGAAAAAAAGCACTCTGATCTTGAAAGTGACACTATCTAAGCTGTAATTACAGAGACAAATACACTCAGTATGCACTTTATTAGCTACACCTGTACAATCCAATGTAATCCAATACACCAGCTCTGCCATGAATTCTACTTTTATGAAGTTTATAATGTTAACATTATAAACGTCTTTGTTAACATAGAGTTGGAAATGTGTAGATTCAATTATATGATTATGATTGAGGTCATAGATAAATGTGGTGTTGTACTGAACTACATTATATTGAGAAGTGTTTTTATTTTTTTGTCCTCCCTATTTACATACATGAGGGGGGCAGAATATTAGAAACACCTGAATATAATGCAGCTGACTACAACAACAACAACACCACCACCAACTACGACCTCGATACTAAAACATATCATTGAATTAACACCTCTACTATGACAGCGTAAAAAAACCCTGAACATTATGGGCAACATGAAGCAAGATTTATGGCAGCTGGTGTATTGGATTAAATTAGATTGTACAGGTGGATCTAATAAAGTGCACACTGTGTATAAGTAGGGTTTAGTTACTCTCTTTTTAAGCTGCACCTTCATTGCCTTTAGGCTTGATGTTGCTTGAATACAATGGAGACACGGGCACAGTTTTATCAGATGGTATAGGTTTCGGAACATCATATATATATATATATATATATATATATATCATATATATATGTGTGTGTGTGTGTGTGTGTTTTCCATAGACGACGCTACATGAACAGCTGTTCAGGCATTTCCAAGCCTTTTTATGTGTACGATACCCTCTCGCATGAACCTTTTGTACAAACAATTGGCATTGGCATCTATAAAATCACGGTTCTTTGAAAAAAGGAAAAAGTCTATGGCAAGGGAACTAGACAACTACAACTCCCATTCCCGATCTCCATTGTCCACACCACTGGAGTCGGAGCCCATGGGGAAACTACATAATATCATCAGCAAACTTGAAAGTTGAAACATTGGTAGCTAAGGGCTATTGGAGCATAGTTCTACCTTCCACACTCTTCCAGTTTATTATATATTGTGTCATCTAGAACAGGGGTTCCCAACCTTTTTATTATCACGGACCGGAGGACCGCAGCGCACAAAATGGACCGGCGCGCGGGGGGGAGTAAGTCCCAGTAATTAACTGAGAAAGTCACCCCATTACGCACTAGGCTTTTTTTTGTTTTATTCAATTAGGAAACAGAGGAAAATAAATGCATCTACAATAAAAACACATTTGTTTTCGCTTGCTTGTTTTGGATTTGAGATTGCTCTGATCGCGGAGCAGAGATCGCTTCAGAATTTTTGATTTGGTGGGCAAGATGCACGTTTAACCCATGGGCCCCTCTAGATCATAAATAATTATTGGTCGTGGAGAAAAAAAACAAAGCACAGGGCACCCCCGCCCGCCTTCTCATGGCTCGGTGGCAAATGCCCTGCTGCCAGGCACCGGTCCGAGGCCCGGTGGTTGGGAACCTCTGATTTAGAAGTTATTGCTTAAACTGCAATCCTGAAAACAATGGGGGGAAATACTTTCAGAACCAAGAGCCCCGCCCACTTCCTGAACTAAGACATTCAGAGCAAAGGCTGTTTATCTCAACAAATCCTTAGATGAAGGAGTCATATCTCAGGTTTTTAATACAAAACTATTTTTCTCACTTAAATGACTATTAAAGATTATTACCTTTTTGTTTTATTTTGGAACTTGCAGTGTTATGGCTCGTTAAGGATAATTCCACTTGTTTGAACCCTGTTGTTCTGGCATTAAATCGATTGATTCTGACCGAAATCTCCAACATGGCTTTTTCACCTGTCTCTCACAGTCCCAATACAAAATTGCAAAAGCAGCGAATGTCCCGGTGTTGCATGAAACACATGCTGTCTTTGTTTGTAGGTTTTATATTTTAAGATGAAAAACAAGGCGTTTCTAAGAATCTGCTTCCAAACTTAATTTCCGTGGAGATTTTTAAATTACAAGGTTGAGTGGCAAGTATGTGAGTAAACACTCGTCTAAGGATTCCGTTCCGTATTTCTTAACCTGGAAATCTGAGGACGAGGGGGACTTTCACCACAGATCTTCAGGAGAACAGTGGGACGGTAAATCCCTCAATAATTGTTGAATTGACTTTGATTTTGGTGAGAATCCACCCAAGTCATGTCCCAATATGGGCAAAAATAGTCAAGGTTGTTAAAAACAGGATCATCCCTGAAGGTATATGTCAGGCAGCCAAGTTTATACCACGGATGTTTGTCATTCCTGCGTTGTTTATACCTGCATTCTTTCTTCATAGGAAATTACAGTTACTTCATTAGGATGCCACCAAGAAGGAAAGGAGAGACTAGCCCCTGTCAAAAGACCATTCAGATTCATTGAGAAGAAATTCCAAATAAGCCATATAAATTAAAGTTAATTAATTTTTAATTTTTGTATAAAAATAATGTACAAAAAAATAGATGGATGAATGATGAAGTGTGACAAAAAAGAAAAACAATTAATTCAAATTGATGTGATAAGCCAATAGTAGAAGGAAGGGTTGAAACGGTTTAAAAATGTGATTTTGAAGTTTTTATTTTTTTGGTTCAATAAAATATTAGTGATTTCAGTATCTGTGCATTCGCCTTTAAACTTGGCTTTGCATTTTGTAAAGAGTTAAACTGCATAGAAAATCACAATTGGATGCCCATGTTTTTATATTTAAAAAAAGAAACATTAATAAATAATGGATAAGCACACCCCTATATATCCTGGCTAGGGTTTAAAACATATTGGGAACACTGCTGATGCAGCGTACAATCCAAATCTGAAATCAATGTGATGCAACCATGTGCATGATTCCATTTAAAGTAATTGATTTTAAAATTCCTGTTGAAATTAGTATCTTGGATGTACATTTTGAATCAACTATGAAAATTTTCATTATGCCATGTAATGTACCATGAGCATACAGCATAGCAGCCTCTTTGATTGACAGCGTTCAGCCCTTTTTGCAGGACCTTGCAGATCCAGCATTTTAGAATTTGATCTTCTCCATACCAGAAATGCCCAGCTTGAACGTTGGAGCATGTAGGATAAGATGGGTGTACCGAGCATCAGTCCAGGAGCCTGATATGTTTTATGCACATGGGGCAGCTCTGGAATGAGATCAGACCCGGGTTGAAATGAGATTATATTCCTCTCAAATATTTTTTGGTTTTAATTACCCTGCCTCTCCCTGGCTCAATTGGTTTGATTAAGATGTTCTCAGAGTACACATGGAAGCAGTGTGGATGGACAGTGGAGTGAAATTAGACCAAAAGAAACAATATCTTCTCACAGCCAAAGCTTAAGTCTTGTCAACAAGTGAAATGAAGGAAAATGTATTTACACCACAGTGCATCAAACAAAAATCCAAACTAAGTTAGACGGTCGATGTATTCTGTCTGCGCTCCTCTCAAATAAGTAAAAAGAAATGTTTTACAATCCTAGGGGTATGTGGGGCCCTTTTCCATTTATTTACGAGCCATACGATAAACTAAATTAGATTGAGTAATTGTTTGAGCTGGCCTCAGCAATGCTCAAAGACTTGTGAAGGGATTTTCTCTCAATCCTGTTGGCCTGTTGGTCTGCTCGCGAGTGTGTTCGGTGTCGCACCGCTATCCTGCTCAAACGAGCTTCGGGCCTGAACAGCAAAAAGCATCAAGCTCTGCACATCAGCACAAGCTTCTGTATGTGCGTTTAGATCGCTTTGTCTTCATCTGTGGCTTTATCTGCTTTGTATAAATGCATGCGTTTCTTTGTGTGTGTTGTAGACAACTTTACGGATTCTGCCGTGAGTGGAAGGATCAACGGGGAGCACAAGGAGAAAGATCTGGAGCCCTGGGATGGAGGCGAAACGCACGCCTCTGACAGCCTGGAGTCACTGGACACAGATGTGGTAAGAAGATGTGCAGTACTGTACACACACACACACACACACACTTTGCACTTTGTGTTGTGTCAAAATGTACTACATTAAAGACCTAATGGGTCTTTAATGTACTCTTTCTTCCTCTCTCCCTTCCCGTCCAACTAGTCTAATGGGTGGGATGCCAACGACATGTTCAAGTACAATGAAGAGAAGTATGGAGTCCTCTCTACATACGACAGCAGCCTGTCCACATATACGTAAGCTGTCTGTCTGTCTGTGTGTTGTCCATCCCCTACTTAATGTTTACATGCATCTTCTCACAGTGTAATTAAAACTTCAGCATGTAGATTCAGTTTAACATTTCCTTCATTGAAAGGATGATTTTGATAGATTGTTTTGTCTCCAGATACAGTACTTCACTACTTCATATTAATTCTAAGTTGTTGCCCCCCCTCAGGGTGCCCCTGGAACGGGATAACTCGGAAGAGTTCATGAAGAGGGAGGCGCGTGCTGCCCAGCTGGCAGAGGAAATTGAGGCGAGCGCTACATATAAGGCCCGCGTCGCGCTGGAGAACGATGAGCGTTCTGAGGAGGATAAATACACCGCTGTGGTGCGGGGGGAACGGGAGCCACACACACTCAGCAGGTCAGAAAACATTCAATATAGTAATATCAATATTTTATATAACAATTTGGGGTGTGAGGAGAGAAAAAATAAAAAAAGATTCTCGGCAGCATCTTCTCGGCATTTTCTCTTAACGATTCTGAATCAATGCACAAAACCTCATCATAAAACTTTTATCGTTCTGTTTGTGACATGTTGATAACATTGAAGAGCTTCTAAAATTGTGCCTCATTTTATAAATGCATATTTTATTTCCAATTTTGGCGGAAAAACATATTTTGAATAAATGCAGTACAATGTGAAGGATAAATGGGACAAATATGACTAAACCAGCTGGATGGAGAAATGTAGATGGACAACCACATGACAGTAACATGTCATGTGTATATTGGAATGCTATGCTAACGCTATGAGTGAAGACAGAAAAGTGGCAGTGGAAGGGGAAAAGTATAGAGCAAGTGTCAAGACGTCCACTTAGTTTGAAGATGGCAAATCACCAGGTCTCTTCCAAGTTTTATTCCAAAAGACGACATAATCGTATTGTGCCGCACAAAATCGAAATCTACTGGTGCCGTGGGGTCCCGCGAGATTCCTTCCCCTACTGTTTGTGTGTATGTGTGTTCTATACATATGTAAGCTACACTAGAATGCAGCTTAAAAAAACCCAATACCCTCATGAACTTGACATGTTTTACGATGTGTGTGCACATAGAGAGAACAAGTACATTCCCCCTGCCCAGCGGAACAGGGACAACATGTCTTGGGGAGCCGGCCGTCAGAACGCTCCACGTCTGGTCCAGAGTTCTGCCGGACCCCCGAACCCTCGCCCAGGAACCCACGACTACAGTCCCAGCTCTGG
>OMKR01019734.1:1846-13303 GCA_900302355.1 Cyttopsis rosea | reverse complement strand
ACATGCCCAATTTCTCGCCATTTCCACACATCGTATTTGAACGAACTAGTCCTAGGGATCTTATCGCACCCACTTCTAATTCGCACACAATCATCTTCAGACATTGGAGATGAAAAGTTATCAAAATCTTTGCCCTACGTTATTCCTGGTTGCCGTGACGACGCCGCCAATTTCGATGCTTCGCCATCAAACAGGAAGTTGTTATAACTCCAGCATACTTTGTCCAATCTGCACCAAATCTCTCAGTCTTCATAAGACTCCTGCCCTGAACACATCTACACACCCATATTGACTTACAGTCATTGCGCCCCCTACTGGCAACAGGAAGTAATTGCAATGTCGCAAACATCATCCAATTTCCATGAAATTCACATGGTGTGGTGTACACATGATATACAGCAACATGTCAGGCTAATACTGCCTCACAGTCATAGCGCCACCTGCTGGCAAGAGGAAGTTAGTGTAATGTGGCAAACATCAACTTTCTGTTGCCAACCTTCTTTTGCCATGAGAAAGCACCAAATGTCTGCCCAACTTGCACGGAGGTGCGAGGGCCTGTTCATCGCTGCTTGCAGCTTTAATTATTGGTTATTATTGGTTTTGTTTGGAGAAATGGGGAACGGGAACGCACAGCGGAGTGGGGATCATGGTGATCGGCGGTGCAGTCAACTTTTTTTTTTTTTGGTTGTCTTTGCGACAGCAGCGCAAACAGTAATACCACTTGGAAACGTTGGAGGTGGGGCATTGAGCCACAAGCCCCGAGCTCTCACCCATATAGCCCATGCACATTGCGCGGGGCACCCTGACATCAACCCCCTCTGGGCGAACAGAGCCCCGGCAACGCCTGCAGACATCCAGATATGTTGCCCCTCCGCAGAGAAGCTGTGCAGCGGGAGCAAGGCCGACAGCCGCCTCCCACACCACAACGGCGATTTGTGTGGGTGTGTATGTGTTCTAAGCTAATATGAGTCGTATTAAAATTGCAGGACAGTCGTGAAGCACGCCAGGGCAAGAGCGTGACGGCAAGATTGCAGCAACATCCCTACCCACATAGCTCGCACCCCACCCATCCAAGGACGTCCCCACAGCTGCGTAGCACCCACCCGACCGAGAGAGCCCAACCGACCGTGCAGAGCCCCAGCACGACCCAAGAGACCCCCACGACTTAGGAAGACTCAAGTATTGATGAATGGACTTACAGTATGTCCTTGATAAAAGTAGCCCATATTTCATTAAATGAATCAACTTTGTTTTTGGATATTGCCAATAGTCTTTCCATTGAGGGTTGCTGGTGTTTGGGTGGTGGGTGAGGCATATAGATGGGGAAACTGGAATACTGTGACCCAAAAGGGAGGATAGCTTCTGGGTGATATTGGTCCAGAATGTTTAGATAGGTGGGCAGAGCCAGATGGTATGAAAGTAGTCATCTCTGGTATTGAGAGAACAATGAGAGCAAGTGTCTTTGTCCAGGAATCCCATTTTGTGCAAATTGGATGAGTTGCATTTTGGAATTGCAGGTCATAGAAAACGTGTTGTGGCAAATAAGCTTCTAGAAGTTGATATCGGTGGAAACAGCCCATTCCCATTCAATGGTTGGTAAAGACAGTATCATCTGTTTTTAATAAGAGTTTATATTCCGGAAAAGGGATTTTTAAAATTGCCTATATGAGTAAGATGTTCAATTATCTGAGGTGGTTGGAGGGTGTTATTCATTAATTTGATTTTTACTTTTCAAGACTGCTGCAGTTGAAGATATTGCAGGAAACTACAGCAAACTAACCACTGATATCATACCTTTGGGTTAGGGTTGATGAAGATAGAAGTGAATTGTCTTCAAAATATGTTCCAGATGAGTAATTCCTTGTCGTTTCCAAGACCTGAAGAATATTGGTTTGTTTTTAACCAGAAAATCCTGGTTTTTGCAAATTGTGTGAGGTAAGGGTTAGTTTGTTGAGTTTGTTGAATTTCCCCCAGGCTGACAGAATCGTTGCACTAAATGGGTTTTTAAAGCAATTATCTTTCTTTATAGATTCAGGAAGGAATGTGAGATCAGATATTGATAATTCATGACATTCTGATTGTTCAATATCTCAAATTGTTGCTCTGGTTGTAACCATTTGATTATAAATTGAAGATGGTTTGCCAAATAGTAGTATCTGAAGTTTGGGACTGCTAGGCCCCCAGTTTTTTTATAGTGTTGCTAATTTAATTCTCGGTTTTTTGTGTTTCCAATTTAATTTATTGATTATAGAGTCTAGAGTATTAAACCAGTTTACTGTTGGTTCGACTGGGGTCATTGAGAATATGTACAGTAGTTTATTTTTGATAGTATGTATAGTATGTGATAGTATGTTTATTTTTACTGCTGCTATCCTGCCAATTAATGAGATGGATAGGTTGTTCCATCGAGTGAGGTCTTCTTCGATGGATTTGAGCTATGGAGTAAAGTTAAGGGTAAACAAATCTGACAGATTGGTGGAGATATCAATACCCACGTATCTAATGTTACCTGTTTTGATGGTTAAAGGACGTTTCTGGGTTACAGCATTCTAGTCTTCCCCACTGAGTGATAGGACCATGGTTTTAGACCAGTTCATTAAATTGTCTGAGATGGCTGAATATTTAGATGTAATATTGAACACATCGGGTAGAGAAGATATTGGGTTAGATATTGAGTTTCCTGTTTGTATGGCAATGATATTATTGTTTTGACGGATGGCCGCCGTGAGGGGTTCAATAATGATGATGAATAGTAAAGGGGAGAGTGGACATCCTTGTCTTGTACCACGTTGTAGAGTGAAACGCTGTGAAGTGTAACCATTGGTGATGACAGAAGCAGATGGTGAGTTATACAAAATTTTGATCCATTGAATGAGTGACTTGTTTTTTTTCTGTCTTTAGGAATGATTTCATTGTCTATTTTCAGAATCTTAATCTGACTCTGTACGCTCAGCCTGTACTCAGACCTTCAGCAAAAGTACAAATACCAAGACACTGTAGTAAAAGTGAAAGTACCACTTTAACATTTCTATTTCAGTAAAAGTGTATGATTACTTGCTCTTGAATGTACTTAAAGTACAAGTAAAAGTACTTCAGCCAGGGAACTCCTTATACTCATTATAGCCGAGTTGAGGCTTCCCCCACCGTGCTATCAGTGGATGAAGAGTAAGGAGGAATAAGGAGAAGGCATGTGATGATGGCATATGATTATATTTACTAGACTTAACACTCATTTGCATTCTCAGAAATGGAGAAGTGGAGGAATTGTAGAAAAATTGGTGTATCCTACCACACCACGCCCACCCAGCAGAAAACGCCCACTTTCTGAGTAGGCGTATAAAAACTGAAACATCCAGGTTTTGAGGCCCTTTAAGAACAACTTCAAGTTCTGAATTTTTGGTGCTTGAATCTACAGATGTTGGTGTGGTAGTCCGAGGGGCGTGGTTAAGCTACGGGCTGCAGACGGCAGCAAGAGGCTTCTCCCCGCGACGGCACGGCTGCTCCAAATCGGCCGAATTAGCGCCCATGCGGTGCTGATTGGCCAACTCGCTGCAGGAAGGTCTTCTTATTGTCTGTGTGTCTTTCAGTGGAGATTGTTTTACCCTCATCTCCGTCTCCTCCGCCTTAATCACCCTGGGACAGTGGCTACACGGCCACACACCGATCGATCGGCTGGTGACTGGAATTGGCCAGTTTTCAGCTTGATCGGCCATGACCAATGACTGGCTGATCAGTGTCACATATATCCGTTTCTGTGCAGGTCAAACTTACACGCATATGCGCCGCACGATGGTTCACTTCATGCTAGGACTGGGCAGTATACTGCCTTTTTACAGTATATCGATATATTTTCAAACGAGATATAGGATGAGACAATACCACTTATATCTATATTGTTTGGTGTTGTGTTACAATACACGGGGGTCATGGGTTGTATTTTTTTGGACTTGTTTTAAAAATTATGGTTGCTTGTTACGAAAATCTTTTTTTTTTTACATTTACGGTCGCTATTTTCCCCAATGCAGAGGTTCCCAACTGCCGGGTCGCAGACCGGTGGCGGGCCAGAGGGCATTTGCCACCGGGCCCTGAGAAGGCGGGCGGGAATTTTTTCAGAAGCGATCTCAGCTCTGATCGCAGCAGAGCTGGATTTTATTTGTACAAAGAAGCTCTGTCCTGTACCCTGGAGCACTTTAGCACTTTTTTATTTTGAGATTTGTTTGAGTGAGAGTGAGGTCCTGGTGCCGTTTTGGAGAAAATGTTAAAAATATATAATAGTCAATGTTTTATTATAAACATACAATAGAATTTTCAATTAAAGAAAAGTTAAAAGTTACAAAAATGTTTGTGTATGCTGTCAATTATAGTTCTTAGAAAGAAAGAAAATCGGAATCGGCCAAAATCGGAATCGGCAGGTCAGACTTCGGAAATCGGCCAAGAAAATTGTAATCGGTACATCTATACTTAAATCACTTATTTGTCAAACATGGCTTGCAGTGTGGAATCAATGTATTGCGGCAGCGAGTGCCTTGGAAAAAAAAATAAAAAATGTGCAAAATAAAAAAAATACTGGAGGGGGCCTTCAGGGCCACTGAGGGCCAAGAATAAGAAAATCTTGCAAACTACTTGTCCGGATCGTGTACTAATCAGTGAGTTGAGCTTCTGCAGTGACTGGTTGGAATGAAAGCAAAATTAAAAGCATAATTAAGGTCATAGTGAATAATTATCTTCAAGATAATGGCCGCCCGGCTCTACATGGCCAGGCGGCCATCTTGTTGTGTCTGGAGTCGCATTCTCCGTCAATATCGGAGCTAATCAATGCGCTGCGCGTCCTGGTAATCTAATAAGCCGTGCCACACGTATTTTATTATGCTCTGATAAGGTTTACATCAGATAGCATTTAGCAGACTTAGCGCAGAGAGTGACACCAATTATCACGGCGAGCTGAGGGATTAGAGACAGCGTTCGATATATCTGATCCAGGAAGTGTGACATTTAGCACGAGCATCATCTCAAAACTGTTTCGCGTGTTGACGTATGACTGCAACACTGCTTAACACTGCTGACGTGTTAATTCCAGCTCCACCGTCTGTTAGAATGCACTGTGTATATGATAACGTGGCCTTAGATAGTAGGTTTATGAACATGTAAAGTCAAACGCTGCACCCAAAATGGCGTATAAGCACACAATATTCAGGGCTAGGCATTAATGGTTGCCCACTTGCCCTGGGGAACCACATTGAGGCCATTGTCAACCATCTTGACGGTCTGGTTACCCCGTTGTCACCCACTTTTAAATAAGCGCAGTATACCTCAGTTTGTCTCGAAACTGTATTAATTGGACATCCAGGCAAAACGTTTTTACATAGTAGTGCAAACACTGTACAAAATAAGAAATTCGACTAATTAAAAAATGATTGAAATTTGGCAACCATTTTGTCAGTCTTGGCAACCAACGGTGGTTATCGGACCCAGATTTCGTTTGTCAAATTAGGAAAGGAAGTGGAGCGGCTACATGATGATGTAGTATGTCCGAGAAGACCTCAAACTTTTTACTCACATAGTAAAGTACGCTGGACTATCGTACTAACATGTAGTATGTACAATGTACAATGTCGTAAGTTGTACGCAGTAAAAGTAGGATGGCAATCCATCCAATGTGAGGTAGGACAGCCCTGTTCCTGACCCCCTGTACAAAAGTCTTCTTTTTGAGCTATTTTGAAATAGTCCCTCCTAAACATTTTTGGCCGCCAATCCTGATCCATGATGTCTATGTTGGTGGTGTGGTGGGAGATCCCACTGGTGTTTCTCTTTGGTTCTGATGCGTGTTGGTGTTGACAGCCGAGCACCTTTTGAACGGATTGTTCTTGCGGCGCTGTACAGTCTTTATGAATATGGATGAGCAGCGTGGAGCGCCCACGCCGCTCTCCTCCACATGTTGCTCCTTCGTGGGAGATAAGCCAGCGTGCGCTCTGGATCCGTTTTTCTGGAGGAGGTCTTGTAATGGCAATTAATACACATGACAGTTGCAGTTTTTGGCGTAATTAATCTCCGTCCTGGACGCACGACACCTCCATCTGCAATGTAGCATTCTTGGAGCGTGTGCCTTGCTCGAGGGCACGCCGGTTTGACAGCCAAAGAGCTTGTACCTGTCAAACTGTGAGGCCTCGCATATAGAGGGATTTTCCAAACTCAACTGGGGCGAGTTTTTGAGACTTGTGTTTCTGGTGCCTTTTTATGCATGTATGCACTTTATTACATAAAATTAAGTAAAAAATAGAGTTATTCTGTTATAATCCATATAATTATTGAATGTGTGAAAAGGGTGCATGGCCACATCTAGGGGATACAACAAACATCTATCATCAGTGTATACTAATAATAATAATAATAATAATAATAATAATAATAATGATAATGTATCTAAGATGTAATAACATTGCAAAGTCTTTCGTCTGGTTTCTGTATTTTAGTCGGTTTCCTTCACTTCATACTTCTCCCAGATCAAACTGTTGCCACTTCCTTGTAAGTATCGTATTGTTCTGAGAGGAAAATGACCTGAACCTCAGACATCTAGTCCAGAACAAGCCTGGATATCGATCGACAGAAGTTCAGCAATAAACTCAGTGCAGAGTGTAGAGGACTAAACCTCACTGCAAGAAATTCAATCTTAAGCGACAAAATGTTGAAATAAAAACAGTAGATCTCTTTTTACTTTGGAGATACATTGGCTGGTCTGTGATTGTGTAGATCTGATGATTCAGCTAGTTGAATGGGGAAATAACTGGTCCCCTATCTCCCTTAGAAAACTAAAAATAATTAAATTTGAATAAAATACGTTACTACATTTTGACACTCTCCACTCTGAAAGAAAAATGGATGATTGGTGATAATTAACAGTTTCTATTGATGCGCCAAGATTTGATTGATTGGCTGAGCCACGCCTAGCCACTCAGAGTTTAAGGCCCGAACCGAGCATTTTACAATTAGCCTTACTTTTTCAGATTTAGTTCAGCAGTTCGTTTTTAATTCCATTCAAAAAAATTTCTCGTGGTGAGATTTCTTAATGTTGTCTTACCTCCAAAACAACCTCAAAGTGTGTAGAGTCTGACCATTGAATCTTATGTTAGTTTCTCAAGGCCACCTGTGGTATTTATTTGCATCGTCTCAGCTTTTTCATGTTTTTCCAAGGCACTCCCTGCTGCAACATATCGATTCCACAGTCAACACCTTACTTAAAAAAAATCTAAAACAACAGATTTTAACATAAAAAAATGAAAATTCAAGCTCCTGATAAGAGTACTTGTTCAATATGTAAAAAAAAAAAAACCTCAATACAAATATTTGTATAATAATAAAATATCCCTGTGTGAACAGCATGGGTGAACTTGATCGCTCAGTTGTCTCGTTCAAAGTTCCGATCACGATACGTTCGTCAAATGCCAAATCGCCGTTTTGTCCTGGAAGCGGAACAATGACGGAGGAATAAAAACATGTTTGGCATAATTCAAGGATCTGAGTTTTTTCTTTCAGTTAAATCGACTCAAATGGTCTTTGTCTGTGGAAGTAGAAGTCGGTGTGAAGCTGCTGGCAGCGGGTTCCTCTCCCCTGTCGTCTGTTGTGCTGCTCAACAGACTGCTGGCTAATTTTAGACGCAGCGTGTACGCAGGGATGCTCATGGATGTGTGTGTGTGTGAGAGAGAGAGAGAGAGAGAGATAGAGAGAGAGAGAGAGAGAGAGAGAGAGAGAGAGAGACAGATAGAGAGAAAGAGAGATTAATTAGTTTCCAGAGAATTTTGTTGTCACAACTTCTCTCGTACTGCTTTATCCTCCGAGCTGTTGGCGTTGGCTGTCAATCACACACTGTGCAAGTGCGTGTGTGTTTGTAATATCTTTGTTGAACTCAGTCACACACACACACACACACACACACACTAACTGCAGATTACCAACCATTTTTTACTCCCCGTTTTACTCAAAATTTCCACTTTATTCTAAACAAATGGCTGTTCATTAACGTCTCGTTAGCATTTTAATTGTAAGACAGAAACTTCGGCTTCCCTCGTTTCCTACCGACGTGCAGATTACTACTGCGGCTAACTCGCTTATGTGTAGATCTTTACAAACGTCCGTCGACAGTTCTGCCGATGCCTCTGAGCAAGGCATTGTTCCAGATCTGGAGTTGGTCCCTGGGCGCTGCTACATGGCAGCCCACTGCTCCCAGATATGTCAGATACTAGGATGGGTCAAATGCAGAGAAATAATGTCCCCCAGAGGGATTAGTGATAAAGTCTAGTCTAGTCTACAGAAAAAAATCCCAAATTGTGAATCATGGCTGATCCTTTTTGTTGTATTTCTGATCTTTTAGCGCCCCCAGGTCCGCTGGCAAGGGGCTGCTGAACACCCCACAGAACAGCCTTTAAAAGTCGTTTTAAAACATGTTTTTATTTTCTTGTGTATGTGCGTAATTAACCCAGTCTCCTCGTTTTACGTCTTTTATTTACCCATCCCATCTGTATGCACATTGGAGAATGCATGTGTTATATATATTTTTTCTAATGTAAATGAATAAATTTTACACCTGCACTCTTGTTTTCTATGTTGAATCTGTTTTTTGAATCTGTCCTTTTTCTATTTTTAATTTGTCTCTTTTTATTTCCGCTCTCTCTAAAACCCTTTGGGGCAAACTTGTTTTTTTTCTCTCTCTCTCTCTAGTTCTCTATACCAGAGGTTCCCAACCACCGGGCCTCAGACCGGCGGCCGTGAGAAGGCGGGAGGGGGTGCCCTGTTTATCCTGTGCTTTTTTTTCTTTTTTGGAAAGCCCAATAGTTATTTATGATCTAGGGGGGCCCATGGGTTACACGTGCGTCTTGCCCACCCAATCAAAAGTTCACAAGCGATCTACGCGATCAGAGCGATCTCAAATCTTGTGGATGTATTTATTTTCCTCCATTTCCTATGACTTGCGTAATGGGGAGACTTGCGTAACGGGGAGACTTTCTCAGTCAGCCGGTAATAAAATGAATAGAATAGAAAATAAAATGAAGTCATATTAAATGGCTACCAGTTGTACAAAGTGCTTAATAGTTCTATGCATTGGATCTCAAACAAGAGCCATGAGAGATTAGCTGGGTGAGTTACTCATCCTCCCCCGGCCTCGTCTAGGTGGGCTAGAAATGGGTCCCAGCCGAGAATGGGTTAATTGAGTCAGTCCTCAAGAACTGGAGTTTTTCCATCTGTATGACTGAAATCATGTCAGCCATCCATCTCTGGAAGGAAGGGGGAGAGGGTGATTTCCATTCCCTCAAAATGAATCTTTTGGCGCCAGTCATCCCCAGCATCTAAGACTGTTGCATGGCTGTAGGGAAGCACAGAGTGGTTTGCGAGCAGCCAAACATGGCGAGTCCAGCTACCAGTTGGAGGGATCTTTTATAGGCCTTTGAGTACCAGTCAAATATTTTGGGCCAGAATCTAGTTTGTGAAGGGCAGAGCCAGAAGGTGTGAGACGTTGTGCCCTCTGACACTTGACACCTGTCACACAGTGGCGAGACAGAGGGGTAAATCTTGCAACCTGAGTTTAGAATAGTGAAGACGGTGGACAACTTTTAACTGGATCAGCTGGTGTCTGCTGTTAACGGAGCAGACAATACATGTCCCATGCAACCTCGGATGGTTCAATGCCCAGTTCCTCTTTCCCCTAATTTTCACAGTGGAGGCTATAGTACAACCATCGAACAAGCCCAGTGTATTTTTAATAAAACTTTGTATATTGACTGCGATACACAACCTAATAAACACACTGCTTTGACATTTTGGACAGTTTGCGGGACGTTTGTGGGGGGGCGCTGAACCACAGGAGAGCAACAATAATAAATAAATAAATAAATAAAACTCAGGATGTGGTTTCCGGAAAACATCCTGGAAAGTCATGGGTTTTCTTTTAGCAGTTTCTGGCTTTCTGTCTCTCTGTCTCTCTATCTCTCTCTCTCCCCCTCTCTCTCCCTCTCTCTCTGTCTGACATTTACTATCTATCTATTTGTTTTTTTATTTGAAAGTGCTTTGTTGTCATGAAAGCCATTAAACAAAATTGCCTGAAAGTGAAAGTGAAAGTGTCTAAAAAAGAACATAAACAAACCAAGCAACAAATAAACCATGAAGTAATGAGATCCAATTAATTCAAAAAAAGAAGAAATACATCAAATATTTAAATTATAGAGGAAATATGTAATAGTAGAATATATGGTTATATTTTTTGAAAAACTGAAATAAGGGTGGACAATATTCCTTTCAGATACAAAAGTGGTATGAAAGTGTTGGAATATTCATATAATTTCATATATAATATAATATTCAACAAGAAAAGTAATGTGGATAAGTACAAGTACTACTATATATAGAAGTAGTATATATACCAGTTAGCCAGTACTGGCTAACTGTAGTTACTATGAAAATGCTGTGTAATCAGCTCCCTCTCCTCTCTCTTTTAATTGTCCAAATCTCTCTCTTTCCTTCTCTCTTTCCTTCTCTCTCTCTCTCTCTCTCTCTCTCTCTCTCTTTCTCTCTCTCTCTCTCTCTCGCTCTCTCGCCCTTCCGTCCACAAATGGTCTTATGCTGTCTCATTGAGAAGAGAGGAGAACAGGGAAGGAGGGAGGAATGTATAAAAAGAAAGGCACGAGTGGGATGAAGGGAAATAGGAAGAGAGAGAGAGAGATAGAAACGAGAGATACAGTCAGAAAGGCGGTCTGGTCCATATTTAAACTGTGTGTGTGTGTGTGTGTGTGTGTGTATAGAAGTGTGTGTGTGTCAGCTGACTGAGGTATAATTAGCCTGATGAGACTCATTTAGCAGGAAGGTGAACCAGGTCTGAACGGGTCTGATAATAAGTGAGGTACAGGGTTAATAACGTGTTCTGACAGTGGCTGTCACACCGCTCTCCTCCCTCCCTCTCTCTGTCGCTCTGTCGCTCTCTCCTTCTATCCTCTCTGTCTTCCTGAACGACAGAAAGAGACATCTTTCTCAATCATTTCATTACCTTAAAGCTGACTGCTTTGTATGTATTTTGTTTTTAACTTTTTATTGCTTTTACTTTTAATTACTTTTAATTAATAGCAGAATTGGCCCCATTGAGTCCAAATAACCATAACATGAGACATGAGAGGGAGACAATGACTGTCAGTGTACTGGATAGTAGAGTGGGGGGAAGTATAATACTGCTGCACAGGAAGCGATGTGGTTCACGTACGACGGGGAATCAATCGGACAAAATTGCCCGTGTTGCCCAAAAATATTTTGACTCACAATCGATCTCTGAATAACCTCATTTTTGCTCTAGATTAAAGTGTGCGTCGGCGTAATTCAATCGTGTTATGAGCTTGCCTCAGCGCGTCCAGGGCTCATGGGATTGATCAGCCGACGTCGAAATGAACGAGAGCGTTTAGGAACAAGGTCTCTAAGGTGTCG
>OMKR01019674.1:3331-13331 GCA_900302355.1 Cyttopsis rosea | reverse complement strand
CATCCCACTTATATAACAAACTCACAATATGAAGCATTCGGTGCATTTCAGTGAATGTTCAGAGCGTTGTGTGCGTGAGAATCCAGCTCTTTAGCTGGTTCAGTGCAGGTTATGTCACCATAGATACAGCCACACAAGGTGGGCTGTTACTAAAAAAAGTCACATTTTCCAAAGTCTCCTACGTGCACAGCTTCTTTCATTAACAAGTTAAATAATAGAGGTTTTTATTGCCACTAAAGTAGCGTTTTTCAACTGACTAGTGCGCACTGCACATTGCATTTCATTTAATAATTTGTACGTTTCTGTATATGCGTAGACAATATATGTTACATCTTATATATATATATATGTATATGTGAATGTGAATGTGAGACACCTTAAATTACCTTATGTGACCAACAGAAATTGAACCTTATAATATAATACGAACCCTATAATATAATATAATCATATAATTATAATATAATAATGAAAATAACTTCACCGTTTACATATAACCTTTTAAAACAGGTGATTCATTTCCTTCCTCTCCAGCTTAGATCGTCCGCCAGCGTGGCCCAGGGATCGCTGACAGACTGTTTAACCGTCCAGTCCCTCCACCCCAACCTCTCCCCTCTGGGGGCCAGCATGGAAGGCAGCGCGAACCTGTCACCCGACGCCTCCCAGGAGCCCTACTCCGGTACATGTGTTCGCTTCCCAAATCTCTGGCTTCCTCAAATACATTTTATAGAAACATTGACCATTGTCTTCTTGTGCCCTGCCCCTCAGCTGCTCTTCGGAAGCAGGGCTCCTCCAGCCCCCCTCACCTGGCTCTGCTGCGCTCCTTACAAGAAACCTACAGGTAGTAGGAGTTGTCACCGTCGTGTCGGAGGTTTTAGGGTTTCTTTCTTTATTTATTCATTGTTTTGGACTCATTAAAGTCGCTCACAAACAGGCGGATTCAGGGGAATTGTCTCCTTTTAACTACAATCCATCCAAAAAAATCGTAAAAAAAACACTGTTATCCATTTTATTTTATGTTTGGAGTAGCATTGCTGTGGACCTTTGCGTCTTCACTAGAGCTGCAATGATCAGTCGATTAATCGATTAGTTGCCGACTATTAAATTAATCGCCGACTATTTTGATGATCGATTAATGGTTTTGAGTTAAGAGATTTTTTAAGAAGAAAATTTCCAAATTATCTGATTCCAGCTTCTTAAATGTGAATGTTTTCTTTTTCTCTAGTCCTGTGTGACAGTAAACTGAATATCTTTGGGTTGTGGACAAAACAAGACGTTTGAGGACGTCGCCTCAGGCTTCGGGGAAACAACGGTCGACATTTTTCAGTGTTTTCTGACATTTTATCGAGAAAATAATCTAGAGATTAATCGATAATGAAAATAATCGTTAGTTGCAGCTCTAACGTTCACAGCGACTTGTTTTCACTGATGGAGCGATTGGTATTACTGGGTATTTTCTCATTGGCACAGCGACTGTAGCCATGCCTAATTTGAATATAACCCCCTCCCCTGCCCCCCCATTCCCTTTTACTCTCCTTTTACCGTTCTGCAACAAATGCAACAAATACTTAAACATCGGTTGTCATGGCTTCGTGCTATAAACTCATAGTTAGAATAATCTGATTAAAATAAAACACCATTTTCCACCTCGCTGAAAGGCTCAAAGGGGGGCTTTTTTGTGTGTGTGTGTGTGTGTGCGTGTGGACGCTACACCTCCGCTGTGAATAATCGCGGCATTCGGAAGAGATCTCGCAGGTTTGGGAATGGCCGGCAACGCCGTTGTCCGGTCGGCCCCCGCGGGAAGAAAACATCCCTTCACCCGCACACTTCAAAGCTCGCGACGGAGGATTTCTGCCGTTCTGAGCAGCCAGATGCTCATGGCTTCTTACGGGCTGCGATTGTTCCCAAAGCAGCGGTAGGCCAAAGCATTCACGGCAGGACTCCCGCTAGACAATCAGCTTGTGAAAGCGGGCCCTGCCTTGCCTCATTGGTCTCAAGGGTTTGTATAAATGGATGCTATAGCCACCGACAAGAGCGGCTGAGGAATTCAATAAGTGAATCATAAAATGTAAAAAAAAAAAAAATGCCATTATAAAACTGGCAGGAGAGGGGAATTGCTGTAATTACCTTTCTGGATGTTAAATCAATTGAAGAAAATCCTGGTTTTCTTTTGTGTGGTTTCATTTCTACTCTTATTGAATCAAACATTGGCTCTTTTATAATATACACAAGTACAAAGAGTCACATAGAGTATATGCAAAAACCTTCATACCTCTTCTCAGGAATCACATCTACGGTTACATAGCATTAACACTGTTTTTTTTCCCTCGTTCAACAAGCAAGAGCATTCACTCCGGTCTCAAAATATTTCAGGTTTGTCGATCCTTCCCCCCACCAGCTCGTCCCCGGGGACCACCGTGGGCCCCGTCCCCCCGCCTTCCGTCCCCTACCTCCTCCGCACGCCGGGACGTCCCTGCAGAACAGCCAGGATCTGAGGCCGCCCGGTCAGCCTCCCGCACCAGAAGACCGCCACCCAGGTACCCAGGGAGGGAGGTTTACCCCCAGAGCGTCGTTAGGATTTAAAAAACCCAAATGGAAATTTCCATTTAAGAGTTGAGAACGGCGACCGTTTGGACAGGATTTCTGAGACCCATGGCCATCATGCAGAATATTCTTTCTTTTGTATAGCAGGTGGTTGATGTTTTTTTTGCTGTGTACACAGGAGAAGGCAGCTCCATTCTTTGTAGCTTTAAATAGACAGAACCCTTTTCCCCCCAGAACTTGACAACTGCAGTGACAAGGTGTTCACACTTCACAGACAATCAGTGCAGCTCTTACCGCGGAGACGAGGGCTTGACCGTGCGTTTGCCGTTCCCGCAAACACACACAATTTGTTTCATTAATTAGTGGGAGTTGTATTTATAAACGCTTTGGCAAGAAAGTCTTATTATAGCACAGTCTGCGGGGTGCGGACAATGCAAGAACAAGAAAAAACGTCTTCGATTTTATTATATTTTCTTCTGTTCAGGGCGGATGGCGACGCATCCTCCGCTGTACGGTGGAATCGCGGCACAGACCAGTTCCTGTCACCTGATGCAGACTCAACCATTCAGCGCGACTTTAGTTCCCATACCGAACAATTACAGCCCCGGGGAAACCCAACAAATAGCTCAAATGGACGTCCATGGCCAAGCCCAAAACGTGGGTGGGGATCCGGCGCTGCAGGATGGACGGTATCTTCAGTGTGGTCCAACTTTGCCCAAACCAGATCTGCTGCAGCTCTACTGAAGGATCATATATTATAATATTCCTCCTCTGTGGAAGAGTGATGCACAACTTTTTTTTTTGAATCCCAAATTAACCCAATGGTTGTAAACTGGTGCTTTGCCATCAAGCAGAGACAAATTATAATGAAACAAATAAGGGAGGCTTGGAAGGAATGACTTTAAAAAAATATTCTGGACACTTTTTATAATTTCAAATGCATTTCTATTCTGTGTTCGGTGTTTAATTTTTTGGGTCTGGAATCTACTGTAAGACTTTAACCAGGACAGAAGCCTAATGGATCTAATTTTTAGGAATTGTTTAACATGTCGCACGTTATATATTGTTTGTGACAATTTTGCACAGCAGTCATATTATGCATTAAGACAAGGGACAAAGTTTTAGTTAGTGTAGTAGGCGTAGTTGTAACTATGGAAACAGGAAAGACTAAAGATGTCATTCTAGTATTCGTTGATATTATTGCACACTAAATGCATAACATATTGTGCTCTCAGACCGGACTTAAAAGGATTGGAGACCCACAAACTCATTACTAACAATTTAAACAAATTTGCCTAAAAGAGAAATATAGATGTCTGTGGATTGGGTGGCATTTTAAAACACGTTAAAAAATAGAAGTCATCTGGGGACAAATTACCTTGATGTACCTGCAGTGGATCACATAGCACATCTCTGAACCTGTTAATATGCAGTTACATGCAATATGCATGTAATGCAGCTTTTAACTCACTTGATGAACAAAGACGACGGAAGAAAATGATTAAAACAGATTCATGTTGTTCTGTATTTGGAATAATTCCCAAGTGAAAAAAAACAAAAACATTTTCATTTCAGATGGGTGTTCCCTCCCCCCGGAGAGACGTGTTTGTAAAAGTGTTTAGGGTGAAATCTATCACACTCTGAAGCATGTCGCACAATATGCCTATACAAATAAATGTGAAAGGAAGATATTGCCGCTGAACAGTTTGGATTAGAACACGTTTAGTAGAGATTTCAAAAACCTTGAACACCAATTGAAAACCATAATTGCGAAATTGTGAAAGAAATGGCAATGAAGCATGCAGCGCCGTTGCTGCCGAATATGCAGCTGAATAGAGTTTAATACCTTGACCACAGTTCCTCAGATTACATACCTGTCATGCCCCTCGCCCCTCGCCCGTCACCCGAGGCTCACTAGCCGTCCTGAAAAAGCTGCGAGGCAATATCGTAGCAGAGTCGAGCCATTTCCTGCAAGACCGGGATATAATTATGAGGCTGCAAGCGCCATTTCAACATGAATTACGTCTCCCAAAGAGGTTGTACAAACCCAAGCTGTCAACAAGATATTGAACTCTGTACTCTGTTAATGTCGTCTATGTTCTGGCTAATATGAGTGATGGAAATCTATAGATTCACCAATAAATGTACACTTTTCAGATTAAAAATCTAAGGAAATCCAGTAAAGTAAATGTTGATAGAAACGTAACATCCTGGTCAACGAGGATAGAAATGCTCAGATGGAAGATTCCAGCTTCAGAAAGTCTTGTTTCCATGTTTTTGCTCCAGCCCATGCACTGATCCAGCTTTCGCTCCGGTTTGACATCCGGGTTGATGCAAATCCACACGGGTGACTCAAAATCCCGGAACGGAGTTGTACTTTCTGAACCTGGATTTTCCACCTCTGGGAGATCCAGCTGTTGCGTTGTCAATTTAGCAAAATCAACATCTTACTATTGACAGGAAAGGATGTTTAAGCTCAGTCCTTTAAAGAATGGAGGAGTGAGGCAGTGAGGAAGAGTAGCCTTCAATTGATGTGCTCATCAAAATAACTGCAGCCACGTGTCCGATGGACTTTTGGCACAACGCCGTGATTGACCAAGGACTGGGAGGTTCTACGGCGATAAATCAACATCACCATTCAAGCCGATTTTTCAGAGCTTTTCCAACCCCGTGCAGAATTTGTAAAACAACAAATTTAAATTGACGTACTCAACGTACTCATTGGTTACTCACCCTCATAGAAAATGGTAAAAATTGACAAAAGCAATCAATTGTTGTTCTCAGACGCAACTGATTTATTTCTCCAAGGTGAATTCCCAACCCTAGCTTTGCACCAACCAGCAGAAGCACGGCCGCTATATGTAGGTGGAGTTCAGTCCGCCACCCTCCACCCAATTGCCTTATTTCAAGTCCAACCATTTACCCTGTGGCATCATTCAAGATAACAATCTTTCCCACCTGCCCTCCACCCGCTGCAGGGGTGTTTTCTCATCCTTTGGGAAGTCATTGGCTTGTAGCAAAGAAAGAAAGAAAGAAAGAAAGAAAGAAAGAAAGAAAGAAAAATAAAAATTGCCAAAAGATATTTGAACTGACACAGAGGCTGAAAGTGACATTGAAAGGAAAAGGGCTTCATCGCAATAAGCTTTATTTTTTCCCAGACAGTACCTATTCAAAAGTTCTTGTACCACCGCATTGTACCATGAGAAGATTGCAACCGCTCGTGCTGATTTAAAACCCTGTTGGTGTTGAACCGACACGTCCAGGGCCGAGCCCGCGATGCCAGGAAATATGGCTGCCGTGACCGGTCCCCAAGCATCAAGAAAATACGTTGAACGCTTGTTCAAACAGGATGTTTCGAGTCCGCGGTCCATGGGTTCAATGGTGAACATGGACATCTCCAAACGGGGAGGACATAATGCACAGGGGTTGCACCACGGAACCGTTGTGCATTTGGTTGACCCTGGTAGCCCCATTCTTTACGTTACATCGTGAAGAAACGATGCACCCGGAACTGCCAGTTTGAATAGATACCTTCGATAATCCCAATGAAGGAGTACTTCTGCGTTAATAAAGCAACGTGAAACTGAACCCATACAATTATTTCGCTGCAGGCCACGTACAGGCATCCTACGAAGCCGAGTCACACCCATCTGTCTCATATCACCAAGCGGGGCGATCGGGGCGGTGGAACCGAAGAACGGTTACTAGGGACGATTTTAAAGGTAGAAGGTGGAAGCAGAGAAGAAAAGAAAAGAACGAAGGCCAAAGGATGCCGCGGTATATTCTGCATCTGAGAACGGGGATTCCCCAGCCAAGAAGCCTCCGGAGGCTTCTTGGCTCCCCCCCCCCACACACCTGAACAAATGAAAGGAATGAAACCCTGTGAAGTTTTCTCACCATCTTCCCACCGGCCGAGACGTTCTAGCAGGGACGGTTTACGACCGCGCTGAAAGCCAAGTTACCCTCCTGGAGGTATTGTACGACCCGCCCTGAGCGCCGCAGATGGTGTCATTCTCACCTGGGCAGCAGAGATGGAGGCGGGTCAGCGGGCACTCCCACACAAGCAATCACAAACAATTGGAACAATGTGCCCAGTGAGAGAGCATAAATTCATGGCAGAATTGTAAATTGTAAATTATTAAACAGAGGATCCCGGACGCTATGAGAGGGAACAGATGTTTCACATCATCAAAAGTCACACGCTTGTTTTCTAACCTAGATCTGACACCGTGATACAGTAATTCTACCGTATGAACATTTTGTTTATTTTTATTAGCCAAAAGAATTCTAAGAGCAGGGCCAGTGTGCATGTATATTTTCAGAATTAAAAGTGTAAAAAGCAGGTGTGAAAACAGTCTAAAATGTGTAAACAGGGTTTTGATAGTACGCCAAAGGCCTTAAGGTTGCAGTGTGTAAGATTTAGCGGTGAGGTTGCAGATTGCAACCAATTGAATTCCCCTCTCCCATCACCCTCCCCTTCCAAGCGTGTAGGAGAAGCTACGGTGGCCGCAAAAAAAACATGGCGGTGCAACATGGCGGCCTCCGTGGAGGCGACTCGCTCCCCATGTAGATATAAACTGCTCATTCTAAGGTAACGAAAACACAACGATTCTTATTTTCATGGAATTATACACTAATTAATACAGACTTATGATTTTGAATATTATATTCCATTTAGATGCCTTTTAGATGCCACTAAATTTTACACACTGCACCTTTAAAGTTGCAGTGTGTAGAATTTAGTGGCAAATAGCTGTGAGGTTGCAGATTGCAACCAAGTGAATGAATCTCCTGTCACCCTCCCCTTCCAAGCGTGTAGGAGAATCTACAGTGGCGAAAAACGGGAAAGTCCCTCTCTAGAGCCTGTGTTTGGTTTGTCCGTTCTGGGCTACTGTACAAACAACATGGCGGTACAACATTTCGGCTTCCATGGAAGAGGGGGACCCGCTCCCTAGATATAAACGGCTCATTCTAATCTAACGAAAACACAACGATTTTTTTTATTTTCATGGGATTATACACTAATTAAAACATACTTATGAATATTATATTCCATTTCTGCCAAGTCTGTTAATAATAATAATAATAATAATAATAATAATATCCTGTACTCACAATCAAAAGGTCCACTTTCTCTCCTTTCACATTGTGTAAATAAGATGTGGAGAATTCACACGTGCAGAGGATAAAACTGAAAACAGGTAATTTCAGAGACTGTGAACACCACTGTGGAATGGCAAGACGAGACTTTGATTACACTTGTAGGTCTGCAACGTCAATATTTAGTTTGACTGTTATTATGTTTAGGATTATGTTTTAACAGTTGGAGGAGCTGTGCTGGAACAAAGTGGAGGTGCTGCCTTAAAAAGCCTGAAATTGGAGAAGAAGAAGAAGCAAATGTGGTGCAGTATTCACTTTTTTATTTTTATTATTATGAATGAAAAAAAAAGACAAAAGGTGGATGTTATTCTTTATCTGTTGTTAACTGGGTTGGAAAGTAATGTAGTAATTTTAGTACGACTCACACCACGTGAAGATGTACGCAGCTATACAGCGAGCAAAGTACCTGGAGACAGCTCACTTTAGGTCTCTTTAATGGAACCGGTGTGAAACTGCAGATCAATGACTAATCTCTATGCAGTGCATGTAACCTGTCACTTTAATCATCATCATAGCTCCTACACTGTATGCGTACATGAGTAAACTTACAGATTGTGCTTTCTCAAGGGCAACCACGAGGCGGATGGGAGATGTTAGTCCGAGTCTTTGGTGTGGCCTGACTGCCTGTGTGTGTCTCTGACTCACTGCTTGGCACTCCCTGTGTTGTGCCCTCACAATGTCATCACAAGCTATGATGTCATAGAGCCCGATTGCGGGGGCCGAACATACTTTATTACTTGAGTAATTCCATTTTAGGGGACTTTATAGTTAAACCCTACTACATTCCAAATAAAATATCTTCTCGCCTGCATTTATCTATGCATTTAAAGGGATAGTTCGGATAGTTTGAATATTTTCACCGCTTTATCTTGCCGTCAGACAATCCTTTCATTTGACACTACATTTTCTCAACCGTAGAACCTACGCATATCAGCGCACCTATGCAGCGCACTGTATAACGCCGCGTGTGCGCTGAAAAATATGTTTTGCTGCTGGCCCCGTCTGCACCAATACACTCATTAGTTTCTGCAGTCTGCAGTCCGTCCGCTTCTCCAAACTGGGAGCGCGCAGATCACAATCTACTGCAGGTAATACACTGACTATGGATAAGTACCTCATACGACCCCACTGCAAAAAATGTGAACTATCCCTCTCGAAGATTTCCGTTTCCTTGTTTTTGGCGGCACCTATGGTGAAAAGCGGTAACTGCAGGTGTGCTTTTGGACCTCGCTTCCCAGAGTTCCAAACGGTGTCGCCTGGGTGACGTCAGTCGGTTGGGTTTTCCTCGCTCGCGGTCGCTTTGCTTTTTTGACCGTTTGCCTTCATCTGAACGTCCAATTAGTTTCTTTTTCTCTGGATTTGCACTTGTTTTTGAAGTTTCCTCCTCAGTCGTCATCGATCTGTTCTGTGTTTGTTCGGCCGTAGTAAACGTTTAGCCGGTCTGCTGCGTTAGCTCCGCCTCCCCTCTCTGGTGGACCAACCACTTGTGATTTTTCCCGGAAATGTCTCCACAGACACCCGGTTCTTATTACTCTGGATACTGCAAATGCAAGGGCTTTCATCAGTGGAACATAGACTCAATCACCTTTGTGTTTCCTCATTCGGCGATAGTGACTTAAAGACATTTATTTAAATGAAAATCGATCATCAAAAATCGATCGAGATTGGCACTTTAATATATATATGGTGAATAATATATAATAATAACATATATAACACTGAACACAAATATGTATTTGACCTAAAAGCCTTTAAAAATCCTTAGAAGGATCCTTTGAATCTAATTCACTTACATAGAAAGGCCTAAATGTGAAGTGCGATGCACGAAATGACTGCTGCTGGCTGCAAAATAATAATAAAATGAAAACCAAGAAGGTAATTTGTCACGCTCACCTAAAAACGGGGTCATGGGTCAAAACAGGTTGAGAACCCCTGTCCTCGTCCCCAGGGTCCGCAGCACATACCACAGCGGGCGTATCGAGTAACAATTCAGTCACTACTTCAATCTGCACAATACCAGCATGGTCACCTAGCAGACGAGGCTTCTATTGTAAACCCTTCTAGGTTTGCCGGCTTCTAATCAGCTAATGCCGAACCTTTAAAGTCAAACCTTTAATGTTCGGGAGAGCGATCAGCTAAAAGCAGTATCCAAAATGAAGCCATTGTGTTTGGGAGACAGTCAGTGATACATGTCATGTCCTCACGTCCACACTCTTTACTCCTGCCTCAACCACAAGACACTCCAACACTATGGAGCGGCTCGATCTGGAAGCGGATACGTAGCCGTAGAGGTAAC
>OMKR01019582.1:7278-17350 GCA_900302355.1 Cyttopsis rosea | reverse complement strand
TACTTGGCGCGGGTCATCTTCTTGCTTCCTCCGCTTCCGTACCATTGATTCATTAATGTTGAATTCTCTCGCAGCCGCTCTATTCCCATGTTCTACCGCGTGACCAATAACCTTGAGTTTGAAGTCCGCGTCGTAAGCGTGTCTCTCGACAGGTGCCATTTTGGGTCCTTATACACACACTGCAATATTGTGGTGAAGCACAGTATGTATTACTCCGCGACGCTCCTGACTACGGTAGCCGTAATGCCGCAAGCGGTGCGGATTTGTAGTTTACCAAAGTCGTACTAAAACATTTTGACAGAGCGCCGTGAGCGCCGTGTACCACACAAAATCGCTTCGAGGTCAGTAACCACACCCAGAATTAATCCATATATAAAGCGCTCCGGATTATAAGGCGCACTGTCGTTTTTTGAGAAAATTAAAGGCTTTTAAGTGCGCCTTATAGTCCGGAAAATACGGTAATGTTCTTTTTAACTTCTGTCTTTTTTTTTTTCCACAGAGACGGACATGTTCTTTTTGGCGGTCAGCATGGTCGGAACAGACTTCTCCATGATCTGTCAGTTGTTCCCCCACAGATCTCGATCGGAAATCAAGGTTCAAACTAGTTTCAACCTCTGTCTTTGAAATGCACTGAATACTGATACGCTATAAGATGCTCAGAAACCAGTACTCAACTGTTGCAATATTTAAATTTTACAGAACAAATTCAAGAAAGAAGAACGAGAGAATGCCTGGAGGATTGATAAAGCCTTCAGTACGTATCTTTATACTGTAGCTACTGAAATACTTGTCATGTAAGTTCAATGTATTTGTTTAATATTTATTTTGGTATTAAGTTTGTCTTAATTGACTTAATGAGTCAATTAAGTCAATTAACTTAAATGACTGCATCTTCGGTGGACTACCCGAGGTTCTTAACAGATCCTTGAGGTGCTGGAAGTGCTTGTCCTCAGAAATTTAAGTACTGGAACACCTTGAACACTACTGGAACAGCCCCTTTTGTGCTGAAGTGCTTGAAAACTCCTTGAAAAAAAAAAACAGCGATCATTGAAAACCTGTGATATTCCCCCTGGTTTTGTTCTTAAAATCGTAACGTAATAAACTTTTTACGTAATAAACATTACTGCCATTAAAAAAGTAACTTGTTAGGTTACAGCGTTAACTACTGCGAAAAGTAACTCGTTAGAGTACTTTTGCGTTGCCAAAAATGAAAACCCCTTTGCGGTTCCTTGCGCATGTTGATTAGGTTATATTGTCCAGCGGGCGCGTAGCCTACTGTACGCCTACCTTTGAATGTATTGACTCTACCGTCATTGCATAGCCTAGTCTACGGCCAATAATCGGTAACTGCAGGCTAATAACAGGAATGACAGACGCAATATCCCCTTTACAGCTCTTTATTAACGATCCTGTAAGTAAACATAACATACAAGTAAACATAAAATCAAGATGGTCAATGCATATTGACTTACAAGTTCATACATGTAATTTTTTTATGCAATTCAACTGCAATGAAAAAAGTTGAATTATTTGAAGTAAATGGAAACCGAGGGTACCTGACAGGTGGCACCGGTACAGCCTTTTGGCTGCTAACGATCTGACAGTGAACTGGGCAGAGGCATATTAGGCACAGCTGCCTCTATGAAAACAATAAAACATGCACCAAGAGTTATTGACATAAATACTCAAACCTCCTCTGCAGATCTTGCCGGATCCGCTGACCTGTCGGCACAGAAGGCTGTGCGGCCCGCTAGCTCGATAGCCGAGTCGGCGATGTTGTTGGCCAGGTCTCCATGAACATCAGCAGAGAGCAGTTGTCCAGCCTTTTCTTAGAGGATAGCTTGAGTTTTAACTCATCGATTTTGTTAACCAACAATCGGACATTGGCCAAAAAGATGCTGGTGAGGGAGACTTGGAAGGGAGCGCTGCTTAGCTTACAACCCTAACCCTAACCCTTACACTCCCAGCGGGGGCGACGCTTCCACTGCGAGTGCAGTGAGCGGACAATATCAATGGGGAAATTGTCTGTGATAGTAGTGAGGAGTGTGTAATCCATTCTGAGGTTTAGAAGTTTCTGACGGCTGAAGAAGAGGTTAACATTACCTAAGCTTGTAAATAAACTAACATAAAAACATAGCACTGTGTCAGGAGCCGCAATAGCCGATGCGTCCTGCGTGCCGGCATTTTGTTTCAAAATTTTAACAGTTATGGATTGCTTATCTGAAAACGTAACTAAATAACTGATTACTTGAATTGCCAAACTAACGCGTTATAACAAAAAAGTAATCTCAGTACTCCAATGTGTTACTTTGTAGTGCGTTACCCCCAACACTGATAGTAGATGACAATGAGATTAATTATAGATGTATAAATTATAGACAATGAGACAAGATTATATTATATTTTAATTCATAAAGATTACATTGAAATTAGATTTATATTTGTCCTTGAAAATAGAAAAAATTATGCTGTTAAAGTTAATGCCGAAATGAACCCCGATTACCATAAATCAGCGGTTTCTTTTTTCGATGACGCCTCTAATGCCGCATTCTGAATTCATTACAGGAGAACGGCGCAAGCTGGATCTTAAGTTTTTCTCTAAGCTTCTAGAAAAGATTATGGAAGTTCAGAAAAAGAGAAGCGGGAAATCTAAGGCCTCCGGTGAGAAGAAGGCCACAAGGAAGCCCAGGAAAAAGGCGACGGGTAAATGGGTGTACTGTCGGTGTGGGTCAGAGCCATTAATACTATGTGAGCTTTTTTGGCTTGAATGGATCTGTCACTTTCACCACAGAGAAGATGAAAAAGCAGTTGAGTGATATTGAAGAGGAGCTGAAGGATGAAGATGAAGAGGACGACGAGGAGGAGGAGGATGAGGGGAGATTTGAAACTACTGACGGTGTCGACTGTGAGGATGACGTTGTGGAAATATCGGAGGGAGGTGCTGCCGCTTCCCTGCCAGAGAAGACGAACAGGAATAAAAGTGGGAAACAAAAGGACAAAAAGATGGAAAGCTCCAAAAACGAACAAGGTAGCGGCGTTTCCTGGTCCCCATATGTAATACAGTTCAAAATGGAACTTGAACTATAACCCATCTTTTGCATTTTCTTGCTGTAATCAACTCAGGGGAGGCGTGTGTACCTGCAGATGCAGAAGCAGCACTGCCAGAGGATCCTTTCACTGACAACGGGTGAGTTTTCCGAATTTATTTGTTCTGTCCAGTTCCAGGCCCATATGTCTCTAAATTCCCACATTTTAATATTTAGGGTCGAAAAGGCGGAACCTGCGGCGCCTGCGAGGGACTCTGTTATCAAGCCCGCGCAGCTTTCGCGGTGCAGAGCCCCCAAACCCCTTCTTGCACTCGGCCGCAAGTGGGGGAAAAGAGCACCCATTACACCAGTCACAAAATCCAAAGATGCTACCCCTGACGCAGGGGAAACGCGCTCCAGTGAAGTGGTCTCTGAAGAGCCGGTGAGAGCGCAAACTTCCGTTTGGGTTTGGAAAAAGTTGCCGATTTTCACTTGTTCTTACTGGAAGTTAACCCTGCCCATGTAGGTCGAGAAAGCTCCGTCACCTTCAACACAAACGAAGAAAAGGAAGCTTGATGACCGTGATGATGAAATGTCCTCGAACGATGAAGAAAACAGCACTGTTACTGCTTCCAAACCTACAAGGTATAGCGGCTCCCTTGGTTTCATACATCATTTCCCATTTTAACATGTGGAATTGCAGCCTTGAACATCAGAATAAAGTATATATTTTTTCATGGACCAAATGATAATGGGGCGGTTTTGCAGATACAAATTAGGCCTAACTTTTGACTAAATCACACTTATCTGGACTAATCTGGACTAACTGAAATGGCCTTTCTCAGTCATGGTTTAAAATTGTCTCAGACTCGCCCTAGTCTTGGTTTAAAAAAATTTTTTTTTTTTAATCTTGATTTCCAGAAGGAAGATTAGAGCTAATAATCTAGGTCTAAGTGAAGTCTTAAATTACATTTTTGGATTAATGGATGTGGCCTCCAGGTTGACCTTGACAATAGGACAATAACTGGATTATCTGGACTAAGACCATCTTAGTCCAGATAGAACTAATTCATCTTAAATTAAGCAACATCTCACAAAGGCATTTTTAAATTCTGGATTAATTTAAGTAGCACTATCTTAGTCCTGATTTAGATTAAATCCCGTCTGCGAAACCACCCCTAAATGTTTATAACCAATGTGTGATTTATACGGCTCAGGTACGGAAGGATGCCCAAACCAATTCAGCACTTGAACTATCCAGCCAAGGAGGACTCGCCTTCCTGTGCGTCTGCAGCCGTGTCCGAAGCCCCGGCCTCCGTGGATCCGCCCCCCGTGTCTACCGCCAGGCCCAAGTGCCCGCTGAGGAGAGCTAAATCCTCAAAGACCCCTGTGGTCCAGGAGTCCAAGAAGCCCAAACTGGTCACCCTCAGGGCTTCCCAGTTGGACTACAGCGACGACGAGGATGACAAGCAGGAGGTGGAGGAGCTGGAAGAGCAGCAGCATCCCTCTAACCCCGAGAAGGATAGCAGTGCTCCCGTATTTGTCCCTGTCGGCCTGCGCTCCCCGCAGCCCGTGGTTTCGGAGGTGGAAGAGACTATGGAAGAGGTATGAGAGATGTGGTTTCCCCACTTTTTGATTTTCTTCCTACTTTGTTTGCCACAGCTTCGGGAGTTTGTCATTCATCATTTCACGTCACCATACTTGTATGACTGCATGTGACTGTTTCTTTGGTCCATATTTCTTTCACAGTGAACTTGTGCTTACAATTCTGTTTCAGTTTCTTTATCCATTATTTTGCATTAGGTGACCCATATCCTTCATTGTGTTTCCCATGTTCCATGCTCAGCTTGATATCTTAGTCGACGTGGCTGATGCGCTGGACATCTCCCAAGATGTCCTCTCTCAGCATGCCTCATGTTTGCATGCACCAGATGAGATGGAAACAGTTCCATGTGAGCATCCATTGGACCTGCTGGCTGTAAGTGCCTCTGCACACCGTGTGGTTTTCACCGATGTAACACAAAGCTAATACTTACACTTTCCTTTAATGGGGAATCTGAGATATAGTTGCAATGTCTGGTCTGTGACTACACCGGTGTGCAACTTCAGAAGACACTCTTATAAGTCATGCTTTGTCCTTATCAATCATGCCTCATCGTCCACTTAGTTTATCCCATTCCATTCGGTGTTCTCTCATTTTTACAGCTCACTTGTAGTTGGCCATCACTCATTACATTATAAAAGCCTAATTTACATAGATAATTCTATGTAAATAATAATTATGTTAGAATTTTGTAAACCACTTCCAGTCTGTTTAAAATATTTTTCATTTATGAAAAAATGCTGTTGTTGGTTTATGAAACTGACTTTTTGACAACATATTTGCTTGCCTTTCAGGATGTCATAGACTTCATGTCTCCTGAACACATGGAAGGTATGTTGAAAAGATATCTATAATAGTACTTGTGTAAAAGTTTTTTTTAGAGGTGATTCAAAAGACTTTTTTTGTGTTTTCAGTGTCTGAGGAAGCGAGCTACAATGAGGCTGCGCAAACACTGTTGACCATTGGTAACCTTGCCCATCTCTCTCAACTGGCACCGAATCATACATATGATCATACAACAGGTTAGACAGAGAAGCCTTGACCAGTCTTTTATTACAGTGTTTTTTGTTATTGTTTTCCATTTTTAAGTAAACTGAGATTGAATTAGTTTTAATTTGTCATTTTAAACCTATTTTATTGCAGGTCTGCCCAAAGATGGTGAAACTGGCAACGATAAAGAAGATGATGTCCCCAATCCCTTTGGGAAAGTACAAAGCTGCGTCACTCCCCCTCTCACCTCAGAGGCAGTAAATACAACAACAAATACAGACATACTGGAAGCCGTCGACAGCACAATAAATAATGATCCTATAACTCAGATTGCTATTAACGAATCAAATAGCAGACAGATTGCTACTGTCACTATAGCGACTGCTACTGAAATAGGATCAAGCCCAGAGACCTCTGAGGTGAGTAGCCCCCCTAAAAAAAGAGGGCGATTGCCGAAGCTCAAACCCAAACCCAACCTTGCCCAGTCCAGTAGAGCTGCACAGTCAAAGCAACGACCTATGGTGTTACAAACCGAAAAGAACAGGACATGTGAGGAGGCCATATGTTTATCTGAAATCAAACCGTCAATACCAACTGCAGAAGAGACGTTGTCAATCCTCACAGGTTGTGAGCCACAATCCATAGCTGGAGATATACCAAGTACTGGAATTGAACTCACAGAACAGCCATCAGTTGTTAGGGAAAAGGTCGCTGGTGCAGGACCTGCCCTCGAAGTAGAATTGGGATCGGAGAAGAGTAGTACTGCCAAAGGAGAGACGTCAGACGTTGAGGAAAAAGGAAGTGAAGTTAAACCTACATCTCAGACCGGGAAGAGACGCTTCTTGAAAGTAAAACCCAAACCCAACCTAGGAAAGCGTTCTAGAACCGTACAGTCGGAGGCCGAGGCCATAGAAGCCACAGTGGGTGGGCCTGTTGAGAATCCCCCATGCCTTACTGTCCCTAAACCCACAGAAGAGGCCTCTACATGTGAGGACAAAGCAGCAGGTGATGGACTTGCGTGTCATATGGAGTCCCCCAGAAGTACTCAGTCACAACTACAGACGATGGAGGACAGGAAGATTGTCTCAAAACCAGTTGATCACATGACCTCTTCAAATCCAAGCTCAGAACAACACGTTGCTAAAGGCAATCGCACACAGTCTGGAGCCACAGAGTCAGAAAGTACTGGTACTGACTCTACTAATCTGGTCATCACAGAGACGTCATTGATCCACGACGATTCGTTATTCGTGGCCGATGCGCCTCTTGAAAGTCAGATCAATGTGAAATCTGAAACTGAAGGGAGATCTGCGCAGGACACCACCGCAAATCAGGCGAATGCTTCCAAAGCAGCCTCAGAATCCCAGATCGAATCAAGCGTCAAGCAGGACATCCCGCCGTCCCAAAGACGGAAGCTTTTAAAAATCAAACCTAATCTCGGTCGGGCAACCAGAGCGACCGCCTCAAAACCACAAAAGTCCACAAAATCCTCAAACACAAGCTCCGAAACGCAACCAGCCAAAGAATTAATCTCCGATTCAGAGCCTCAAATTGGTGGCGACACCAACGAACATGCAATGCCTTTGCACTCCTCCGCGATTTCAGGGAATTCAAATTCCGCTCCGCTGGCTACAACTGCGGCAACTAGGCAAACTGCCAAGCACGAGGAGACTACGCTCCCTCTTGAGACAACGAGGAGCTGCCTCTCAAAGGGTGAAGCTAGTCCAAACCAGGGTGACGAAAGCAGAAAGCGTCAACCGAAAGCGGAGGTCGACAACCGCTTACATGGAGACACTGAACCCGAAGCACACTCTGTCGTGGATATCATGAATGACTTCTCAAACCAGTTGACAGACTGTCTCGATCAGCCCACGCTGTCCCTGGACCCGTTCGCACACACCGAAGAATTAAGCTGCGAGACCGAGCACGGCGACCTTCAAAATTCCTGGTTCATCGAAAATCACTTTTTGTCGATGGAGTCAGGGGGAAGCGAGCTATTCCCTAAGCCGGTGGAACCAGCCGTTGGTCGGGTTAAAACTGAGGTGGACCCTTTCCCACCGAAGGACTACAGCCAACCATTGTCTTCAAGACATGACTCTGCTCAGTTCCAACCAGGAGAACTCGTGCAGCAGTCGGGGTCAGGGATTTCAGATGTTCTCCACACGGTTCACACAGAGTCTAAAGTTCATGGCACTCTCCATAAACGCCTTTCTGGAAACCTGGGAGAAAGTCAAACAGAGGCTGATTCTCAGGGGTAAGATACCACTTTACTCATTTTCAATACTTACTCAGTACATCATATTTAGTCTGTTTGCCTATCAGCATGCAGTTATTGAGTGCCTAGAAAGGAATGAACCACAACACAACAAAACAAACTTGGTATAAGATACTGTGCAACAATAACAGGTTTAACGGTCATATAAGTGTAATACATTGGTAATGTGACAAATTTGAATGGTCACCGCCCACCTTTTGAGCCTTATCATTGCCACGCTTAACATATATGTTAATGAAGTCAAGTCACACACCAAACTCCTGAGCCATCACACAGCTTGGTCGCTTAGCAGTGGTTGTTTGGGCGCTCGCAAGTGCATCAGCGTTTTCAAATATTGTTTAGTAAATGTGTAAAAGCAATATCGCCAACACATTTTTTTCCCCCTTCTATCATTAGTGTTTCATCTCCGAAGCCACTTAAGACTGGTCAAGCTTCCAAAGTGGCTCCCCAGTATCCCGAGTCCAAAACCAATCTGGAGCCCAGTCACCAACTCCCGAGCCAACCGGCAGTCCACAATGCAGCGCAGTCACAACCTGTGGCCTGCGAGACGGAAACATCCACAAACTCCACCAAGGTAAAGTCATTTTGGCTTTTGCCTTTGTGTAATGTGTCTTGACATCAATCGATAAAGGTGCAGGTCAACGCAGATCTGGCTCCTGATGACTTATTGATGAAATATTCACAGGATGATTCGGTTCAAAGCGCTGCAGAAACCCAAAGTTATCCCTTCCTCACAACACTTCCAGGTAGTTATTCATGGTTATGCATAGGTGTGTGTGTGTGTGTGTGTGTGTGTGTGTGTGTGTGTGTGTGTGTGTGGACTCCCCTGGTGTATTCTTACCCTTTTCGGTCTCGCTCCTCTGTCTTGCTTTGCCGCACAAGCAGCGCTCTCTGTGCCCTCCGACCCCGACGAGCCCTTCTTCATCCTGTCTCTCACCGAGATCCCGGCTTTCCCATCGGGAGAGGGGGCGAGCGGCGCGTCCGAGCCCCTCCCGTTTCTAACCTCGGCAGATGCACCAGTACAGCTGCAGAGGTCGGTGCTCGCCCTTTATCGGTAAAACCACCTCGCGAAGAGGCGTGGGCTGTGTTGTGTTTTAAGTCTTTCTGTCTTCTCCGACCCTCAGCTGTGGTCCCACGGCACCCGGAGCAAGTGAAGAAACACCCTCTGTGGAGGACGCTGAAACCACTTTATTGCATCAACAGACCTACACTGCCGAGAAGCCGCAGGATGCACTCGGTACTTTGATTCGTCCGTTTCTCATCAATTCTTCTCAAAGAGTTCCTTTAGATCCAGTCATTTCCATTGTTTTTTTTTTAATTATTATTGTTTTTTTTTCTGGACAGAACCTCCTGAGGCCGGACCTGACACTCTGCAAAAAGAGCCTCCCCTTGAAAAGAAGAGAGAACCAGTCAAAGCGAGAGCCGGTAGGAAGACATACACATGGATATAACGTAATATATGGATATACGTTGTAGTAGTAAGCCACCGTTTTAGAGTCCCAAAAACATCTTACTTGGTGCTTGATGCCTGTTTTAGCAACTCAAAACCTCAATCGAGTTATAGATACAACTTCTCCTAGTGACTTATTCTTTTTAGGTCTTCCTCTTTAACGTCCAGTTGAATTTCCACCCACTACCAAAAACGCTGTCCCTCCCTACTACGCTGCAACAACGTCAACAACATGTTCCTGTTTCTGTTCGCTCTAGCCAAATCACAGCCGAAGCCCAAACCTGCACGGAGGAAGCAGACCGGTAAGATCAAGCCGGAGTTAAAATCCACACAGCCACAGCCACAAACACCGCCACAGACGAGCCTGGATCCATCAACAGGAAGTGCGCGTGACCCAGACGCCGAGGAGAGCTGCTCGGCAGTTGCAGCGGAGACATTGCGCGACGTCACTCAGCCTCCTAAAACCACTCAACTGAACAGGTGAGTCCCATTTGGGGAAAATGGAGGTTGTAATTTTATTTCTCTTTCTTAATGCAATTTATTTTCTAGACCTGGCCGGAAACCCAAAGGATTCCCGTCTTTCCTCTCGGATAGCTCCGCCCCCCCTGCCGCCTCCCCGACGCCTCGGTCGAAAGCCGCGGGCAAAGGGAAGCGACGCGCCGCTGCTCCCGGACCTACGGACACCACGAACACGCCGCCTGACGTTTCCACAGAAACCCAGACCAAGT
>OMKR01019580.1:13367-25632 GCA_900302355.1 Cyttopsis rosea | reverse complement strand
GTGTATTCTATCGTGTGCCGTTTATGTACACGTGTTTTGTGGTGTGTGGGTCAGGGGGACACAGGAGGGGGCGGCCGATGCTTGTGTAAGCACACACAGTTCCGTTTGTGTTGAATTGGGGTGGGGGTGGGCTCTGGGTGAATCCAGGCAGCGATGTGCTGAGTAAGCTTTGCCGTTTTAAAACACTAAATGAGGAGCTAGGGTCCCGGTGTTTTGTGCTCGATGAGGTGTTTGTGTAGCTCATTGTGGCCGTACAGTTGGACTAGATGCACAAAAGGTCCACCACCACCCTATCTTTCAGTTTTTGTTTTTTTTATTTTTATTTTTTTTGTTCTTCGCTTCCAACATTTGGTTTATTGCTTCTAACTTTACCTCAATTTCACCATGTTTCTGAAAATGATTTCGCATTTGCACATAGGTTAGGTGTTGGCTGGCTGTAGCATCCGGTTCCAAGCACTTTCTTGGGCATTATTTAGCCACTGTTATTCTAGTTACTGTAGAAACTGCACTAAATTGTTCCTTAACTGGATTTACCTGTAAATTTCACACAGCCCTTTTTGTATGTACTTTGGGGACTGGTGAATGGAGAAGAAATGCTGTGTTGTAACATTTTTGAGTGAAAAGATATTGCTAAAGAATGCTATTCAGTGTAAGCTAAAGCATTATAGTGTGTTTCTATTTTTGCTACTTTTGCGTTTGTAACTCTGGGAAATTTATGCCTCATACATACATTTGACTTTGGCTGAGCAGACTTAAATGCAGTCGTTCATATCGATTTTCTAGTCAAGTATATCTCAGTCTTTTATTTCTTTTAAAGGAGTGGTGTGAAATTTATGCTGATCTATGTGAATGATTAATTTTTCAGTGTGATGTTAACAATCTCAGTCATGCTCCTTGGACAAGCACAGGCTGCATTATAGAACTGCTCCATAACAATTAAATTGATAACAGAAACGTAGGTGTGAGCCTGTTCATTAGTCATGGTTTCTTTACAATCACCCAATATAAGTGTAAAACTGCCAAAACATACTCTGTCAAGCATCCCCAAATAGCAAATTCAGCAGGCGTTTGGGTGACGGAGAACCCTGTTGTCAGGGGCAGATGAGAGATGGCTTTATCAGATGGAGGCGCCAGCATCCACCCTCTGTGAGCAAATTGATGCAAATGATGTACTTGTGTGCTTGCAAATTAGCCACGCGACTTACAGCATTTGTTCTTGGAGTACAGACGAACGGTGTGTGTTTGTGGTCTTATTTTTTTGTGGGAACCAGTCTATGCATGGAATTGATTTCTGTCTCCTCACTTTCACTGATAAATCTTTGCTGACGTCTTAAGTGCTGCACTACAGAAAAGTGTGATGCCTGGTTTCTAGTTGCCACAGCTGTAGTGTTGTTTAGTGCGTGCGCCATAAATTACGTCATGCGGGGGCGCGCACCTCCCTGTTTTTGGAACTCCCCACCGTGCGCTTCAGGTAATTCAAGATGGACCAGTCCGAAGGAAGGTTGTACGAAGAGTTCCGCAGGTAAAATCTGTACGGTCCATACGTGACCACAAAAATAACCAGATGGTGTTGAATTCATGGAAGGAGATAGCGCTGTTTCTGTCCAAAGATTTGGACTATTTTAACACTTTGGGAATTATTTGTAATGTTTATACCGACAATTTGCACAAACTTGCGACTATATAGAAAGACCCTGCACTGGCTACAATAAATATACATACATTTAACCCTTACTATTTAAATTTTACTGCTCTTTTCTAGTTATTCAGATCCTTCCCTCATAACTTTTTACAGCAGTTCTTTCAGTTCCCCATGGTGTGTTGTGCACAGCGCCCCCTGTCTTTCAGGAGAATATTGCCATGGCAACGCGCAACTATATATGCTCTGCTCTGGTAGTGCGTGCGCCATGAGCCACATGGCTCGCTTGCTGCGGCTATAACTGAGGCTCAAGCATTTCACATCAAAGTTGGAATTGTTTTTTTAATTTATTAGGAATTTACTAGTTTATTAGGTTGGTGCTTACTGGTTGGTGCTCACGCAGGAATGTGGAGGGGCAGAAGAATTATACCTCAACAGACAAGGTTTTGAACTTGATTGACTGCGGTAAAAATACACAGAGGGAAAACGGATGACAAAGAGGTGGGGGGTATGTAGTTTAAAGAGTTGCTGGAACAGGGCAGCGTTTGTCTTACAAAAGACATAAAGTTATGATTGCTTGGCACGTGCCACAGCCAGTTGTATTCACAAGGGAGGAACACAGTAAAGCATTCATTTTTAAAATGCTGAGATCTTTCACACCGTTGGCATGGTTAAAACATTTTTTTCTTTTAACCGTCTAACCCGCAGCTCTTTTGGAGGGTCACAAATGACCTGTTGAACTATTTCCTCATCTCCCGCCACTGTTGTCTTGGTGCAAGAAAATAAATGGCTTATTAATAGCACCAAATGTCCACTCAAAAAGCGCTGTGGTTATTTTTTTATTAGCTTAAAGTGAAACGTAGGCCACATTTAGATTGGAGTTATTTCAGTCAAGCGAGCAATGTTTTCTGCAGTCGACAGAGGTTTTGTGTTGCCGGAGCCGTAGAGGGTATGAGGCAGAAATGCACAAATACAAATGTTTGTTTATGTTTTTGATTGTTTTTTTGGGCATGGGCTTTTGTATTTTTCTCAATCTATCGCTCCTCTCTGTGGATATTCTCTCCAGTCACGGGGATATTATTCTCTTGCCTTAAATCTGCGCACAGGGCACTCGGGCGACATCTTAGTCGCAGCTGCTCTGATTGGCTGATATTCAAACTGTCCAATCTATTTCCTCTCCGATGTGACGACCACAAAATCTGCTTAAACAAAACCACAAAGTATTTACCAAGCCTACTTGAACTTGGTCAATACTTCTGCTGTGGACTTAACATCCCCTGCTCACTCTCCCTGGCCTTGTTTGCACCTGGCATTAAAATGCGTCTTGGGTGATCCGATCACAAGTGGACAGCTCTAAGTACATGTGTGAATGCACCCAACTCATTGAGGACGCATTGAGATCAGATGGCTCAGACCACATTTAGATGTGGTATGGCTCGCATATGGCAATGTAAACGCAAATGCGACCTGGGCCACATTGAAGGACCACCTACTCAACTGACGTGCTCCGCGTATGCCGAAGTACATACTCACTCACACGCCAAGGGCGTCATAGGTCGGGACAGTCTCCCTGTTACAGAAGCGCAGGATTTATTATTTACACAAAACAGCCATTTTTTTCCTTCTTAATTAAGACATGCATCTCCCCGCTGGGCTCGGGACACGAGGGACTTTTGTTTCATTCATTCCATTACACAGTGATCGAGACAGTACTTTAACTCGGTTATGTTTTAAAAAATATGTTTCATACATATAGGAAACTAACGGAAATAAATACATCTAAAATAAAAACACACTCAGTTTTATTAGTTTTGGCCGAAACTCGCGGTAGACCGGAGATGCTCCCTCTCTGCGGATCACACGACGTATAGCTGGAGAAAAAGCTCCACTCAAATTCTAGTTATATTCACGTTTTTAATTTTCCATACAAGTAAGAAAATCAGGAAACTAAATTAATGTGTTGCACTGCGTACAGTACACACGGCACTAACATTTCAGTCTGCATTGTTTTCATTTTGCCCGCACGCCAAGGTCTTCGCATTTGGTCTTTGCTAACTGAAATGATGTACGTGTTTATTTGCGGGGAAGTGAGATCTGCTCTCTCGAGACGCATGTGGAGATGTGTTCTAATGCCAAGTGCAAACAGACTTCCTTAGAGCTATCCGATTGCTATCGGATCGCCTAAGACGCATGTTAATGCCAGGTGTAAACAGGGCCTGAGAAAGTCTTCCTGTTAAAGAAGTGCAGGATTTATTATTTACAAGTAAAGAGTGTTCACACAAAAGAGAAAATCCTTTTTTTTCCTTCAAATTAAAGTGCCATAGCAACAGGGAGACATGCGTGATGCGGCACAGAACGCACAGGGCTTTTTTTGGTTCATTCAATTAGGAAACGGAAAATAAATGCATCTAAAATAAAAACATATTGTTTTTATTTGTTTTGTTTGCAGAAAATGGGAACACACAGCGGAGCAGAGATCGTTCCCTCTCTATTACGAATTTCGTATCAATATGGCTTGTAGGTATATTTATTGATACAGTACATGTAAGCTGGGCTTACTAAAAATGTGGGATACATGGATATTTTTTATAAAAAAAAGAAAAAATTCTGCTGAGCTGGGAAGCGAGATCTGATCACAAGTGGTTACTCGAGATGGATGTGGAGATGCATTCTAATGCCAGGGGTGAACAGACGTACACTTGTGATTGGATCACCCAAGACGCATGTTAATACCAGGTGTAAACAGGGCCTCTGATTCAGGTTGACTTCTGCTCTTCCCAACCCCCACTGCCCTGTGTCAGCTGTGTTGGTCGGCAGAGGCAATTGTTCTGCTCATAAACAGATGCTCTCCTGTGTGTGCGTGTGCACTGTGCTTTGACTCATTGGGAAGGGGTTGTTGTGGTAGTTGTTGTTTTTGAACCTAGGGTGGATTGTGGTGCCTGGCAGGGTCAGAGCCCAGGCTGGGTGGGTGAAGTATATTGACCATGCGCCACTGAGGTAAATTAACTGCAAGAAGTCTAAATCTATTTTATGTTTTTTTTTTTTATAAAATATTTTTCTTTCTTCAGCAAGGTTTTTATTGGTGTGGTTGATATATCTCCTCGCTAGCCTGTCCCAGGCTAAAACCTTGCAGTGATTTTTATGACTGGAGTAGTATTCTCCAACAGTCCTTGCACCTTAAACACCTGCTGTTGACACTCAAAGAAAACAATTGAAGAAATGAAACGGGACGGGAAACGCAAGTATTGTAAAACCTTGTAAATCGGCCTCAGTGGCTTGCAGGTTTTTCAAACCTACCATCTGCCAGTGTGTGTTTTGTAGCTGCTGAGGCACGAGAACCACAAACCCTAGCAGCAACAACTGAATGAAGGGTACTTGAACTGGATATTTCTTCTAAAAATCGCTAGGCAGAAGTCGCCACCCCTTGCTATTTTATGTAATGATCTGGTTTCGCAGTGGTTAGACTAGGCATGCTCACCAGTCTCCAGGCAGATAAGATACCAACTTCTTGTGTCCATTGTCTTTCATTCCTGGATTTATATTAGATGGGAGTTTTGCAGTATTGTAAAATACAAATAAAACATTATCCAAAAATTGCAGTGTTTATGTATCCCAGTGTTTATGTATTTTAATTGAATTGTTTGACTTAGGACATTGATAATGAAGCAGTTAGGGAGAAGGAGTTGAGGCAGTTTGCCAGGCTTGTGAGGTAGTCATTGTGAAGGAGAGGATGTTGTAGACTGGGTGTCAATGAGCTAATGTGAAGGTGGTGGGTGGGGGGCGATTGGAGGGATGGAGTGGGTGGTGGATGTGAGGAAGGGAAGGATGGTAGAAGAGCCTGAGAATGGACATGTTGTCAAGGCACCATATACATTCACCGGATACATAGACAGATACTGTGTGTGTGTGTGTGTATACATATATCAAGTCGTGTCCCTCCTCAACGGCAGGGACTCAAAATATTTCCAGGTATCCAGAATATTTTCTACAATTGTATCATGGAAACACATAAGGTAATTGTTTACAAATATTATACTTAATGTAAATGGTGGCCAACAAACTGTTTTCGGCTGCCATGCAACAATCTTTCTAGATCGATCCCTTTTGTGTCCTTTTGATTTGTCTCATCCTACCTTCAAGAAGTTGGTGTTTCTCTATTGTAATAACATACCGAACAAATGAGCCACAACAATGAGATGAATTGAAACGCACATCGAGACGGCACAACGCCGACTGCCGCCCAGACCGGGGGGATGAGACCCATAGTTGTTTAAGCATCTCTTTCTCTCTGTGCGTCCGTCTGTTTATAGGCATGGTAGTGCACCGCTCTGCTGTAATCCCATTATCAGATTAGACCAGAGGCGCAGAGTAGGCTGCAGCTTTCTCCTGCAGGCTAATTGGCCCACCCGCTGCGGTGGCCTTGGCTGCACCAACACACTCTGGGTGGGTGGTGGGAGAGTCAAGAGTGTCATCGCTAATAGGCCATTAATCTGAAAACCCTTTGCTGTCGGTAACATGGTGCCAGCGTGTCTTTGTCCATGTGTGGACAGTGCATGAGATCTTATTGAGCCAATAAGAGACTAAAAGCTACAATCTTGTCTTTTCCCACCACTAACTTCTCTAACAGCTGTGAAATTGATTTACGGCACGAATGTAAAAAGCTCTATAGAGCTGTCAGAATTATTTATTTGATGGTAGAAGAGCTGTGAGTCCTGCCTTGACAGTCAAGGGTTGTTGCGAGGTTTTGGTGTTTTTATGCATGTCGTCATCTACTTACGAGTGCTTTTGAATTGTAAGTTTCCAAGCTTGAACAGTCACTATAGCATAGTAGAAGTCGTCTCGTTTGCGTTTTGTAAAGTCTGAACTCAAACCCTCCGTATTGCTTCACAGGGAAGCCACCCACGGAGGGAAGAACAGTGGATGGAAGAAAGAGAGTGACCAGGAAGAAGGAAAAGAAAACACAGGACGACAGGTGAGATGGCACAACCTCTGCTTTATTAGGAATGCCAATGTTGCACACTCGCACGTGTCCTCCAGTTAGTTTGTACACACAGCCATTTAACTGTCTTATGGAGTCATGACTCAGGCTTCACCCATGAGGCACTGACCCATCTCCAAAATAAAAATGGAGAAAAGGAAACCGATTTAGCAGGGACTCACTGGCTTTTCATTGGGATCATATTCCTGTTTAGTTACTGTTATGGGGGACGGAGCACTGAGGCATCTCTGTTCTCCACTGTGTAACCGTGTTTTCCGTTTTGAATTGCTGCCCCAAGTTTCCACTGAGCCCGACGAGCCCGACTACTGTTACGGCCGACAGCGTCCACATCTCTGACCCCGAGTCAGTCTTATGCCTTCTCTTATAGCCTGGCTCTCCCTCTACCACACCCGTTGTCCCTCGCACAGTGCAGAGTTTATAGGTCTCAGTGCTACAGGTTGTCACAGCCCCTTTTTAAGATTTTTGCACAAAAGCAGAAATGTATATAGCTGGTTGCTGTTCTGTGTTTTGCCTCTAGTTCGTTGAGCTTTCATCTCTCTGAGAACGTTTTGTTTTGGAGACAATTATGATGTGACCTTGAGCCTCATGTCTTGCGTTTTGTGTGCTGAATCATGACAACAAAGAACTAAATGACTACACACTTCTAATGGATATTAAGGCTTAATTTCTCCCACCTTTTTATGCTTTTACATAAATGGCCATGCTGAAAACCTCACTGTGAATTTTGTAAGTAGTCAGTGGTGCCACTATTACCGCTTTTCCACCAAAATTACCGCATATATGCAGGTTTTTTAAATGCAGGTAAACCCGCTAAAAATAGCTGATTGACACCGTTCCCATTACCAGGAGGTGAAATATGCCTTTCTGTTTCTTTTTAGTGGTGTGTCACGTTTGACGTTGCGAACGTGCCGGAAAAGGGGCGTCGCTTGTCTGTCCGGGTGTCATGTTTCCGGTGTGATTAAAAAAGAAAAGGAAAATTCTAATCTTTTTATTTTAATTTTAATATTCTTTCATATGCAATTGGAGGGGTCTCTAGGCACACGCACTGCGGAGCGCAGCCCACACTCATGAATGAGCTGAGCGTAGTCTGTCTGTCTGACCTCGTCTGGTACGTTACGTCCCGAAGTTCAATACGTGTTGCAAAGGGGTGTAAATAGCGTGTTGATCTGGGTGTCGTGTTTCCACCGCTGCCGATCAGAGCTGGAGCCGATAAAAACCTGTGACTACTGCAGAGTCATTTGTCCCGGGAATGAATGCAGATTGTAACCTTTTGCCACTGAAGCCAAAAGCAGGATGTTAGTGGGTGTTACCGTTGTATTTGTGCAGTAGAAAGGGGGTATATTATTATTTGGTTATGCTCCAGAAGCAGCCTCTTCTACCTTAGCTCTCACTGACTTGGACTCCTCCTCCAGTCGCATGGCCACTTGAGTGTTCATATGTTTTTGTGTTCAAAAAGCTACAAATAAGATCTATATCTATATTGTCTTCTGTGGCTGCTCTCACATGATGTGTTTGCTTCTGTCTGCCCCACCCCTCCATATACTTAATGCAATTAATATTTTAAGTATGTATCAACAAATACCAGTGCCACAACCAAGATGTCTTGCAGACATAACATGATCTGTGGGACCACCGATTGGCTTATCACCTGCCCAACACACACACTGATGCAGAGGTCCCAAAGTCTAATCGCTTGGGCAAACACACACACACACACAGCTGGTCTCCATGTTGTAATCTTTGGTTCACACATAGCTATTTCTATCGCTTGCATGTGTGTTCTGGAAGGCATGTTAAAATGGTGTTTACGCAAAGCAGAGGTTCTAAATCAAGCTCACGTGCTTTAATTTGGCACAGTCCAATTCTTTGATTGACTCGGTCTAATGAGCCAAGATTCCAGCATAATGTAATCCATGTTTGTAGGCAGGGTGTCCTTTGGGAGTTTCCCCGGACTTCTTCTTGCCCTAAATTTCTTTGTGAGCATTTGCATACATGCTCTCCTTTCCGCCCATGTCCTCACGTTCGGACAGGCCCCAAAGAATGTCTTGTGTTTTGGGATGTTGCTGTGACAACAAAGGGTACCTCAGGTGTTTTACCTTCAAAGGTTCAAGTGAAGTCAAACTGAATGTTGCACAAAATCCTAATACTTATTTTTATTATTATTTTTTTTAATCACAGCTGCAACCCTTTTTACAACAAACAACATCAAGACTAAAATACATTGCTTCCAGAGAATGGTCAGCACAGAGCTTGTGTCCAGACAGTTATTTATATTTTTCTAGATATATATTTTTAATTATTTATATCCAATGCATTGTTGATGGCCAAGTTAGCTTTCACCTCAAATGTCAATTGTGTAGTAGACATAAAATACTAGAAAATACGCTTATCCCACTAAATCACCATGGCATCATTTCTGTGTGTAGCTGTCAACCAGCTGAGCTTGTTTTTGTGTGAACATGTGCTAGACTTGGATGCTAATCCAACAATGCGCTCATGTGTTAAACAACACTCTAATCATTGTATTGGTCATTTGATAACTGCAAGCACACTTCGTTTTTGCAATGGTATGCACAGCCAAATATCAGGGTTAAGAGGAGGAAGTTTTTAGAGTAGCGTCAGCCGGTGCGTTGCAGGTAATCACCAGATACTCTGTTTGGAATGAGTGGATGCCGAACCAGTTAATTAAGATGGCATAACACATAGACTTCACAATGCGAGGGGAAATTCACTCATAAGCCTCTCAATTTGTGGTGGTTTTATAGATGATTTTAACCAACATGGACACATACTCCGTTCCCTCCCAGTACTTGGGCACACTTGACCCCTTTCTGACAGCCAGCCAGATCTATACAGCGTCCATCACTGGAGAGCTCTGTGAACTGTCGTGGACATGGTAGAAAATGGCGAGTTTAAACATTACTGCTCTTGACTATCCAGCCTAACAAAGAATTCTATATCATGAACACTATTAAGAATTTATTTCTAAATCCAAAGTTTTAGAAATATTGTTTATTTGCAAGTTTGGACCACTCTTGTTTTTGGATAGTTAAAATCTGAATCCACTTCACCGCCAGTGGAATAATTTGCTGTCTGGAAGTCTTGCTGTCAATTTACACAGTATGTTCTCAATTACCAATTTGGTTTTATTTTTTGTAGTTTATTTTAACACTTTGTAACACACGTGCTGAAAGACTTGCAGGTTGTACCGCATTCCTGCTCTGATAGGCTTCTCTCGTTGTGTGCGTGTTCAAATGTTAAGGGGCAGCTTCGTTGCTCACAAATCAACCTGGATGACACTCGCTACCTACCTTTAACTCATGGTCACTCTCCCAATTCAATCCAAAGGGCTTTATTGACATGTAAAACATACTTTTACTTTGCCAAAGCAAGTACTGAAGAAAAAAACCCCCAAAAAAACCAACTAAAAACAGAAATGTGTAAACATTGCACTTAAAATATAAATGGATAATACATCTGTAAATAAATAAAATTTATAAATGTGTATTTCATAGTAAGGTTTCTCACTCTCAATAATCTTCCATTTCTCTCTCTGGCTCTTGCTTTGCGACTCTGGTGCTCGCCTGTCCCTGTTCCCATTTACCCCCATCCCCCAGTACTGTAAGATGATAGCAGTAGTCAGGCTGCAGCTCCAGGGCTCTGATGAAAGCCTTCCTTGGAGTCTGACATGGTAGGAGCTAGAACAGACTGTACTGTGTGCTGATTGGAGACGATCAGCATGGATACAAACACACACCAAGTTGGCAGCCTTGCAGAGAGAGGTGGTGAAGGGAAAGGAGTGGAGGAAGAAGAGTGAACAGTGAGGAAAATGCAAAGCAACCAGAGGAAATTATGTCAGAGACCTAAGCTACCCCCACAACAAACCTCCCCCTGAATATCCAGCAGTCAGAACTTAAGCACGGAGCACATTTTGCTAATGTCTTCTATATTTTCTGCCTTTGTTTGGCATGGTGCTGCGCTCTGACCCCCTTATAAGGCTACTTTAGTTTTTCCCTCCCCCTCCTATGAACCTCTTGACTCGGATGCCTCAGGGTTGACAAAAGGCCTTTCCATGTCGGAAGGTTGAGTCAAGTTTCACAGAAGTAAACAGCTCTGCACACTGGACTCCAGCCAGCTCTCTAAACCGACTTGGCTACGAAGAGTGGCGGGCCAACTATTGCAATCTGTTCCTTTTCTTCATTTATTTTGGTTCATAAGCACTCAACGTGAAAGGTCGTTTGTCTGCATTGGACATTTTGGAGCTCTTCCAGATATCTGCCTCGGAGCAGTAGTTTGGTACCTTCTTAAAAGTACAATTATGTAACTTTTCCACATTAAAATTTCTAAATATGACTAGACCTATGTTACAGTATATGTTTTGTAGAGTTGTGTACTTACATTATCCCAAATGTTTCCAACAATTTTCAAACCTAGAGAAATCTGTAATTTTACTGTTGGTAATGGAGTGTTTCATTAGGTCGCCTGTCATGGCGTTTATCCCCTCTGCTGCTAGAACCTCCGGAGCAACATGGGGAACACCGGATGTTGCGTCCGAAACTTTATTTTTATCCTCCGTTATTGTTTGTATTGCTCTACTATTTCTCTACTAACTATTGTTTGATGGAGCACGATTATTTATTGCCATTTGCTGCGCGTTCTGTCGCAGAAGCAGTCCGGGTAAAGCGCACATGTGACAAATGATGACTACAATGAAGACTACAACTCCCATGATCATGTTGTGTCATGATCCCATGTTGTTATTGTTTTGATTGAGAGACCCCTAGTGGCAGGAATTGCATATTGTACCTATAAGCAGCATGGACCAAGTACACAATCCCATTATCTCAAGGTAGAGAAAACACTCACTACAAGTAAAAGTTCTTTCCAATTTCTATTTGAGTAAAAGTATTGCGCTTTGTGTTTCTCAAAATGTTTAATTTGGACTGGGTAAAAAATAAACATCCCTTTTCTATTGCCGTAGTAACCATTGCCAGTTAACAATCAGTCAAGCAGGCTAACCTTTACAGCATAGGAAAGATGATTGTGTCAATTTAACCACATACTTGAATGGCTGGCGTCAAAGTAGCAAGCAGTAGCTTTCATAAATGTGGAGTCAAAGAAGGAAATCAGTCTTTTTAATTTGGCTGAAAGTCATAAGCCAAGTAGATATACATGGAAAATGTACTTTAGTATAATACTCAAGTAAATGTACTTTGTTACTCTCCACTTTGTGAACTTTGTGTTCCAATTTGTGAACTTGTTCTGAAGAACGGAATTCTTCTTTTATTTGAATTCACCTCGTCCTGTTTCCAGTATTAAGCCTGCTGGCCGTAGCTAACGAAGCCGTCAGATTGCACCACATGTGACACAACACAGCGCACATTCACAAGCTTTCAACGTTGCGGACACGGGGCGTGTTTGCTCAGTTATCAGGGTGGACAGGGAACACCGAGAGGCGGCTATTTGAACGGGAGGTTTAAAAATAGACCTGCGTACTGCTGCTGCAGGCAGAGAACTAACACTGCTAGCTAACCTGCTCTGAGAAAGGTCAAGACACACACACACACACACACACACACACACACACACACAGAACCACCCCACTCGCTGTCAAACACACTCGCGCA
>OMKR01019580.1:2155-13347 GCA_900302355.1 Cyttopsis rosea | reverse complement strand
CTTTCACCGAAGAACGTCCGTCTCTTTGTCACCAGTCTGTCTTTCTCTTTTTATCAGTCCCTTCATGTCCATTTGCCAACTTGTACCGACTTTTTCCATTGGTTTTTTCTCTCTGTGTCACACTTCCCCCTCCCTCCCATTAAGAGGTTTTAGTTGCCATGGCGTCGCAGGGCAGTGTTGCCCGCCAACCGAAAGCCTGTTGTATAACGCTAATCTAGTCTATAGACACACACACACACACACACACACGCACACAGAGCCGTAAACCTCAAGACGAAGACACGGTGAGGAATGTCAATCCGTCTCTTTGTCTCAGCCCCCATCCTCTCAGTGTCTCCAAGTAATCCTCCTCACTCACGCACCTACATATACAAATGAAGGGAATGATGCCACGTTTTTCGGGCATTGCATTTGAGGATTACTTGTATATTAAGATTGTGATGAAAGTTTTCTGTCTTCAATATTAAGGGTACTTTGAAAAGCTGAATCTCAAAAGTTAGGTGTAAAGATTGTTTCCATGTTGCACATACGCATAAACGGATTGATTTCCGAAACATTTGTCTGATATTTCTGAGTTTTTGAGGGGAATAGAGTAAGTGAAATAAATTTGTCTAAAATTTTAAGAAGATTAAATTTCTTAAAATGTAGCTGGCAGATATGTGGCATAAAAAAGCCACAGATTTCCAGTACTTTGCATTTTTTTCACATCAATGACAGCTGTCTTTAGACTTTTAAGGATATTTGCCTCAGAAGTCTTAAGCCGATTCACAGTGATGGTCACAAATTTTTGACAAAAGCTCCAGTGATTTGGTGGATGTAATGCACATTACATCTTTACCTGTAAGCAGCATTCCGGGTTTTACTGATGGCCATTGGGGCTGGGTACTGCCTACAACCTCGCGATACGATACGTATCCCGATACAGAGGATATGATGCGTATCGATTCGCAATACACGTTGATTTTGAATTATGACCAAGTCCTACACCAAATTTACTACAACAGCTGTTCTTTATTATTCTGTATAACAGCAAATGTATGTATAAAGAAACCAGAAGATTGATTAATTACGGTTTATAATGTACAATTATTTATTATCAGAATGAATAGGTGAGACGGCTGACAGAAGCAACACGGCTTTACGTTAACCACTGAATAGATCAAATAAAATAATAAATATATTGCTGTGATTACCATCACATCAAATGCCTTGTTTCAAACATTTTCGAGATGGCATACTGAATATTGATTAAATTAAATAATAAATATGTAAACCGGTAGCGTAGGCAGAAATCAGTGTGGGTGGCTGGAGCACGTTGGATGCTAAGCTAAGCTACCTCTGTTAGCCTCGGATCCGAAGTCCGCTCCTGTACCCGGGATCGGAGGTAGCGTAGCATCCAGACACACCATGCTCCAGCAGCGGAGGACCGGGGGACACGGCGTGGAAAAGCGGCTCAAACAAGCCTGGTGCCCGGCAACATCCTCTTCCTCCGTGTGTCCGCTCTCTCACTTATTTGTTTCTCTGTTGTACGATTGGCTGTTCGTGTCACGTGTTTCTCTGCCATACGATTGGCTGTTCGTGTAGTGTAGTTTCTTTTTCAAAACTGCCAGCACAGCATTTGCTGCCGTATCGATACAGTAGCATCTGTATCGATGCATCGGCAAGGAGTACGTCATGATATATTGCCATATAGTTTATTTATTATTATTTTTTTTTAAGTACAGCCCTAGTGGCCGTATACGTTATTGAGAAATCAGACAAATGAAATGTAGGAAATAATATTTTGGGGTAGGGTGGATACCATGCCTTAATCTGAGCTAACAGTACAATACCAGCCAAGATATCGCGATACCCTAGCTATTTAAAATAACACTTAAACAATGCCAGAAAATGAAAACGTTCGATTTTGATCAGAGCAAGCATGAGGGGAAAGAAATCCCAATCATATTATCACATGAATTCATGGACACACAAAACCCTTGTATTGTATGTATTGGGGTACTGTGGTCTCACCACACAGCTCTATTTTGGGGGATCTTAATTTCTTTTGATGCTGATGTAGTCCCAATTTTTCTTTTCTGTCTGCAGTGCCAGAGCATATCAAGTCCAGGCAGAGTCCTACATCTCAACCACCCCCCACCCCCCTGCAAACAAGCACACATACACAGTCACTCTTCAGCACATCCTCAGCAATGCCAACGGGGCCCGCTCCGCTTGCTGCCTGCTCTGACAAGCCCCGCCCCTGCCCCTGAGGCCGACCATCTGAGCTGTGACCTTGTGACCTGCCCCTGTCGCCCTGGGAACCAGAGGTCCCCCGTCCTCCCAACAGCCAGGGGGCGCCCCCACGCCCGGCCAGGAGCCGCAGCCACGCTCCACGCTTATAGGTGAGCAAATAAAATGGCTGCCGTGCACTTGTTGTAGCTGCTGCAACAAGCTAAAGTGACTAAAATGATTAAGGGCAGAACTAGGATATTATTAGAGAAGTTGGTAAACCTTGTTTTTGCAAATGAAATGAATTGGGGTGAAAAGACTAACTGGTGTCAGAATAAGGTGTCAGCTGGCTTTGCCTTGCTGTACTTTACTTCTTGAGCTCTGTTCATGTTAATCTGACCTTTTAATTGTAATCTTGCATCTGCGTATTCCTCACTTCCTTTATTAGACCGCTACTGTTTCTAATCTAGTCTCTCGATAAATGTATGGACTCATAGATTGGTCTAAACTGATAAATTGAATCTCTAAACAATGAAACCAGAGATTAGACGTTAATTTGAGCAATTTATTGTGCGCAACAGTAACCATTACTAGTTGTCTGAGGGTCAGCAACAAGAATAAAATGTAAATAATATACAAAGTATTGAAATGGCAAATGAAATGGTAATCTATTGGGAATTATGAATTATAACACGTGCAGATATCTTACAAGGAATACAAATGTAACCTACATATTTCTTGGAAAATGCACAGAGCTATATTCCTATGGAAGCAGAGCAAAATGGCAAAAATAAAGCACTCAAATTGTCTCAAAGCACATTCCCAATTAAATTTAGGTTAACGTCGATATATTGGTCTCTGGTTACTTGTTAAATGTGTTGCTATCTAACAGCTGAGATGTGAATTAATGTTGTAAATAAAAAGTGCTCAGGTGGATGTAAATTCAAGTTAATAAAGTGTCATGTTAATAAACTGATGCTTTGTTTAGTTTGACATTTCCTTTGTTAGTTTAGGTCTTGAATGTCTACACTGAACATTATTCACCATCGCAATGAACCAATGACTGTACTCTAGATCATTACACGCACCAATCATTATTATTTAGCTCTGGTGTCGTTGAAGCAGAACTCTGAATGAAATGTCACAAATATCCTAATGGAATGCATTTACCACGTTGACAAATTGCGGCAGCCTTGCTTACTTTTCTGATTGTCTATTTGTTTTTGTTTTATAATCTGCCTTTCCACGGCCCTCTTTCTTGTGGGTGCCCCCTTCTGCCTCACACAAATTTTTGCTCCCTCTCTCTTTGTCCCTATCTCGGTCTGTCTGACATCTGTGTTTTTCTCTCCCTCTCATTTCTGTTTCCAGGCATGGCTCCCATTCGGGACTCGGTCAGCCACTCCCCTAATCAAACAGGTGACCACACGCACTTTTACTTGCATCCTAATTTACTACGTTAACTCTTTACTCATTAACACACTGGCTGTCTCCTGCACCTCCCCTCCCTCTCTCCAGATTTAGTCTTTCTCCCTTAGTCTCTGTTGCACTCATTCGGCTCCTCCCCTTTCCACCTGCCAAATATCCAAACATCACATGGTTGATCAGCCAGGGTTCAAAGTTCATCTTTCTACCGGTTCATTCCCTCACCATATCGCCATGAAGACACTTTGCTTTGAGTGTTGGCTGGCTTTCGGGGATCCAGCTAAGGTGACAAAACGGTGGCAGCTGTGCCCTGGCAAGAGCCTTGTGCTAATCAGACCCAGTTGGGACTGCCGGTGCAGGGAAGGGAAGTGTGGAAAGATTGGAGCAACTGTGGAGGGAGAGAAAGATCTTTGACCTAGACCTGGTTTCTGTTACCATCTGCCCTGCCAGCTGCTAACGATCCTTGTGTTTTCTATGCTTTCCATCGTCCTCTCCTACAATGAATCCACACTTTTTAAGAGATTGGTTGTGTTGTAATTTTCACACATCGTAAAACATTACAACCATCTGTCTAGTGCAGTTTCATTAAAGATCAGGGTGTCTGCAGGTCCTTAAGTCTTAATGTCTTCAGTTGTACATATATAAGGCTTTATTTTTTTATAATTTCAACATAATAATTTTGTCTGAGCCTACCACTGAACCTAATACTTGAGCCCAACTCACTTTACTTACCTGTGGAGACAAATCCAAGAAAACCCTTCTACTTGCCTCTCTGAGGTTCTGTGGAAAGGAAGTAATGGTCACATTTATTCCACTACCTACTCTCACTTGCCTTGCTAACTGAGCTAAAGGAAACTGTTATAAATACAGTTGCTATAATCAGTTCATAACCTACCCCATTTCTACCTAATACTTACCTCTGCTCTGTACCAAATATATTGTACTTACTTACCTGCAATCCTCTATTTAATAAGAGATTATATGTCTTAAGAGTATAACATTTATGTAACATGAGTGATGGAAAATAATTTATAAATTAGGCTCTTTATGATCTTCTGCACTGAAAATCGGAAAACATTTCAGAAAAGACTAAACAGACTTTTTTTGTTCCTTTTATCTTGCCCCTCCCCGGCCTGTCCTTCTCTCCTCAGGTCTGGAGCACTCTGGGCTGGACTCGCAGTATGAGACTTCCCCCTGGTCTACAAGCTCTCCCTGCAGCGGCGACGGCAACACCACCTGGGGCAAAGTTCTAGTGGACGGAAGCACAGACAAACTGACAAACAACCCTTCCTCCAACAACTCATCCGTCTGGCCCCCTTCCTCCTCTTCCTCATCATCTTCCTCCTCCTCTTCATCTTCTGGCTGTGGGTCAGGATCGGACCCTGAGTTGACATCAGAATGCATGGATGCAGATTCTAGCTCCTCAGTTGGCTCGGAGAAAAACCTTGCCACCATTTCTACAACGGCTGCAATGATGTCGTCTCCGAATGCTCCTGCCGCAACTTCCTCTCCTTCTGTGACTTCCGCCGTGATGGCCAGTGTTTTGATGAACGGAGACGGCAACGGGAACAGCCGGCAGATCATTGGCGGAGGGATAGGAACCGTTGGTGGAACAAGCGGGAATAATAACCTCTGCGGCTCCACCCATTACTCCATGGCCGGATCCGGCAGTATCGGCAGCAATAACGTCATGGGTAACCACAGCAACACCAACAGCAGGCTTATTAATAATGGTGGTGTTTGGGGTGCCCAGCCAGGAGGGACCATTACCACTGGCAGCAACGGCCCCTGCATAAATGGGGGGTTGAACCCAAGCACTTTGAACCCAAATGCCAACCACAGTGCCTGGCCCCAGAACCCGACTCAGAGCCCAGCTAGCCAAGGCCAGCGGCCAGCGCAGGCTCAGGGCTCCAAGCTGGGTGTGGCACCCCACCAAGGCCACCTCCTAGGATGGGGTGGCATGGCAGCTCAAGAAAACGGCAGCATGATGGAGGACGCCAAGGTGTCTAATGGTACAGGGAAGCTGTTGGGAGGCAGCAGCAGTGGTAACGGCGGCCAGCAGTCTACCATCCTGAACACTGAACCCAACGGACCAAATAACACTATGATAATGAATACTACTACGACGACTACTAATGCCACCATGACCTCTAGTCTACCAAACTCTACTCCCTCTCCCCAGCTTGATGGTGACGGATCATGGGGCTCCATCTTAGCAGGGAGTAGTGGGGGTCTGCTGGCCAACGGAACCCCCTCCTCAGCCCCCCAGCATCCCCACGGAGAGCCGGTAGGTCCCGGGGCCTTCGGTACGCCTTGGAGCACCACTACCTACCCGGGAGACAAGAGCCCCACTAACCCAGACACTGTGAACCCACAAAACTCTGCCTTAATGCAGGCCGGGAACCCCCAAACCGCCGCCGCCACTGCTGCTGCACACAAGAGTAATAACCACACCCATGCTGGGGCCCCTCGCTGGGATCAGGGCATCGCCAACAACCCTAACCCAGCTCAGACCAGTCTGCCCTGGGGTGCAAGCTCCAATGAAGTTGCAGGCTCAGCCGGCCAACCACTGGGCAACGGGATGGCCAACACGATGGGCCCTCCAGCTGGGATACCTCGACCATGGGGCAGCAGCGCCTCATCTTCCTCCTCTTCATCTTCCTCTTCATCCTCCTCACACAACAACAAGATGCCCAACGGGGAGTGGGGCGCTATGCCTCCTGGCAACAGCTGCCACAGTGATGCTGGAAGCTGTAAAGGCACCCCCGCCTCCAATGGCGGCTGGAAGAGTCTGGAGGATGACGCGCTGGCCATGGGGGCTGCAGTGAACCAGGGCCCCAGCGGAGGAGGCTGGGGCCGCTCTGGAGGAAGTGAGGGGAGCGGTGAGAGCTCCGGGGGCCGCTCCAGCTCCGACAGGGATGGCGGTCAGTCGCGGGGCGGGAACCGGCGAAGGGTTCCCCCACCCGCGCCAGCAATCGCTACCGTGACCAAGGCCGATGTGGACCCTCGGGTCTTGTCTAACTCCGGATGGGGGCAGACCCCTGTACGGCAGAACACGGCGTGGGACGTCAATTCACCCGCCACCAAGCTCCACCAAGCCCCCAGAGTGGACGAGCGGAAGTCCAGCAACGGCGGCTCCGGCTGGGGCACAGCACCAGCAGCTGCACCTTCCCAGACCAACTCAGGAGGTAGGCGTCTTCTGTATTCAATCAAATCTATGGGTTAGTGATATTATCAAAATCAAATATCACAATATATTTGGATGAATAACTCTCGATAATTTCACAATATCTTGATTTTGACTATTGGTGTTTTCATAAAATATTTACACACAAGAATTGTTTGAGAAAGTCATTTGTAATCTTGATATTATGACCAAGCAGGTAGCATTGATAAGAACAGCTAGAACAGTCTATGAAGTTCAGCAAATTGCATAACTTTCACAATCGATATTATAACATCGCCCAGCCCTAATATTATCATTGGAAGTTGTAGATGTCCCTGTAATTATCATGATAGACATGAATTATTTCCTAACTCTGCCTCAATTATACATCTTTATGCCGTTGTATTTGTTTTTTACTTTGTCTTTCAATGCTGTATCTATTCAAAATGTCTTCCTGGCTGCCATCCAGGTTGGGGCGAGAGGTCCATGGGCCCAGACGCAGGAAGCTCTGGCTGGAGAGAGCAAAGACCCAGCCCTGGATGGGGGGATAGCAGATGCCCAGGGAGTGGAGGAGGTGGAGGCTGGGATGATGGCTCAAGCTACAAGGGCAACAACAATAACAACTGGAGCAACAACATCAACAAAGATGACCGGTATATATGCTTCCCTGTCAACTGTGTGATCCATTTCAAATGAACACAATAAAGTCAAGCAATTTTGAAAACTTAAACATATTTAGGTTACACACACTGTAGCTAATCAGCCGTGTCACAGTGCAGTGTTGGTTGCTCGTGTTGTCACTGTTAGTCTGTAGTCTTTATCAAATAAATTATCAAATACATTTTAATAATGTAAACCATGCTTTTAAGGACAATAGTCTGAAGATGTGACTAATCTCAGCAAAACTATAGTTTAAAAAATTCACATCCTTTTAACCTCTTCAGTCAGTGTTTAACGAACTCTCGCGAGATCAGTTTGTAAGCTACTGGTTAGCTTATGGTATCAACAGAAACTCGACGAGCAGGCCTACCCGTAGGTGTGCCTACCCGAGTTCATGCTAACTCGCTGGGAAGTGGGCATAACATAACTCCAAAGTCTGCGATCTTTTTTGACAAAAGTAAATGGGCTTGACTATTTTCAAACGGGTTCCTTGACCTCTCACATCAAGATATCTGAATGAAATTGGGCTAAATAAAGATAAACGGCTACATGAGTTAGCTTCAGGGTCCTAAAGAGTCCCGGTTCTGCATGCAATGAAAATATATTATCTTTGCCCTTTTTCTTTTCCCGATTTCTGCACACTGTGGTACCTAAACAGTCATGGAATTGCATCAATTGGGTATTGCTACAAAGCAGAGACTCCAAAGAGCCCAATTGCATTCATGTGGGATGAAATATGGCCTCAAAGTAACCATTTCAATGTGATGACAGCGTTTTTATTAACTAGCTGTATAAAATGACCTATTGTGATCTCTAGGATAATCACAGCCTCATGAAACTCTAGACCCAGAATTTAGACACCCAGACCATTCAGAATGGCATCATTAGGCATGAGGATAATGTTTAAAGCCCCTTTACACTCAAATATTTATAATTTTATCAGGCGCAATTACAAATATGTTTATTACCTTTTAATTGATAGAGAAGATTGACATACATTGTCAAGCTGCATCTGATTCCTTACGGTCGCAGCTTTCTGAAGGTGGAAGGCACTTGTATGCGGCACCAACTGCTGACCCACACCACCCCCAAACTCCAACCCCTCCACCTCCAAGCTTAAGAGGTTAAGTGCATGTTCAGGGATGTGCTTGTTTGTGCTCATTTCCCAACTGTGTGTGTGTGTGTGTGTGTGTGTTCAGATCCAACACTTGGACTAACACTGCCAAGCCTCCCAGGCAGCAGCAGGGCTGGGGAGGTGGTGGAGGTGGAGGGCCTGAGAGCTGGAGCAGCGGCGGTGAACTATCCAGGCCAGGGGGAAGCAACCACTGGGGTGAGCCCCAGAAGAGCGCTGGCTCAGCGGGCTGGGACAGAGACAGCGACAGCGACCGCGACCGCTCTGGGTGCTGGAGCGAGCCGGGCCGCGGCAATACTAACAACAGCCACAATGGCAGCAACAACACGTGGGCAGGAAGTGGGGGATCCAACACGCCCGACCAGAGCACCCCCAACCAGGGCTCCAGCTGGGGCGATCCCGCTCCCAAGCCCCAGAGCAACAGCCAGAGCTGGGGGGAGCCGCAGTCCATGAAGACCAATCATGGAGCCCAGACCTGGGGCGAGCCGCCTCCCAAAGCCTTCAACCCCTCCAGTGAGTGGGGTAAAGGCCCTGAGTCCTCCATGGCTAGAGGCAACCAAGGCCCCAACAAACCCACAGGTGATTACATGCGTAATGCCACCCCCAACAATTGTAAGGCTCACAACTTTTGGATTGCTTTACCAGCTAACGGATACAAATTCCTGACTTCCTCCCCTCTTCTGTTCTCCTGAACCCTCCTCCAGGCTGGTTAGGAGGTCCGATACCGGCGGCTGGCCATAAGGAGGAGTCATCGACAGGCTGGGAGGAACCCTCTCCAGAGTCCATCCGTCGCAGGATGGAGATCGACGACGGGACGGCCGCCTGGGGAGATCCTGGTAAACATCCCGCTCCCTGTAAGCATGAAGTCATTGAGGGCAGCAACACTATTCTGTCATTGAGATAAACAATGCACATGTCCCTTTATTAACGTTACATTAACCAAATACATTTACTTGTACTTAAAATGGTTAAAATGGTTTAAAATTTAGATTATTTAGGAAAATATATCCTACTGGCATCCAACTCAAACATCCAACTCTGTTGCTGCGGAGACTTGACTCCGGGTATTTTGCATCTTGCGACTGTACCGTTTAGGTAAATACAGTGGTGGAGCCGTCAACATGTGGAACAAGACCAGCCACTCTGAGCCAGAGCCCATGGCCATGGGCCCACCCACTCAGCACCAGTCCCACCAATCACAGGGCTCGATGCATCCGCCTCAGCCCATGCAGCCTCCGAACCAAGAGAAGAGCTCCGTCTCTGGTGAGTCAGAGCACACACGCACACGCCTCATGTTCAAGCTGTGCCTCTATCTTGGCAACAGCACACTACTTACTAATGGAAACCTTTGACTGTATTGAACGTTACGTGGATGGACAAACATCCATAAATTCAAATTGCGCAGCTTGATCTTAACACACGAAATAAGCCCGGTCATGTGTGTCTCGTCACCACTTGAGGATCACGCACTGGGACAACTTAACTTAACTTCTTGGAACAGATATGGACAAGCAGACACATGCAAACTCTTGTGCACGGCAGACATGCACAACTTCAAACTGAGGCATTTGGACACTGGCGGTCACATCCAAGTAACTTTTCTCTTCTATTTCCCTTCAGTGTTTTTCTTTTCTTTTTTTAGAATGCATCGAGTCACCTCTCTGGAATGCCAAGTTCAATGATTTTTTTTCTCTCCCCTACTCCCTCCCGATTTCTGCTGTGAGCACACGAACCGCTGCCACGATTGAAATGCAGAGATGAGGAGCAGGCGATAGAAATGAAGTGACCGTTGGGAGATGTGAAGGAGAGGCTTTTCTTCTGTCTGGGGAAAAACACAAAAGCGTTTCTTGCATTGTTGTTAATGACGAATGAGCCTGGCTGTTGGGAGAACGCAGGGCCAGACACCAACTTTTAAAAGTGGTCGCTGAGTTGGCAGCCATGCATTGGCTTTTGGTTGCCAAGACTGACAAAATGGTTGCCGAATTTGAATTATTTTGTAATTGAGTGATATTGATCGTGTACCCCCGATTTCAATATTAAGAGTGATGTGATGAGTGAAGAAAGGGGAAACATTAACAAATGTATTTTTTTTGAATATTTAACATGGTCTTTTTTTTAACAGTTTGTCTTGATTTAAGATACTACTTGTATAACACTGCAATCATCTAGTTTCTAAACTGACGAGGTATACCGTGCTTATTTATTTTGTTATTTCTTTCCATATTAAAAGTGGTTGACAACTGGGCAACCAAACTGTGCAAGATGATTGACAATGGCCCGAATCTGCCTGCCCGACAACTGGGCAACCGTTATAATGTCGAGCCCCGCTCTGTGTGGGTGTTTGTGCGCCTAGTAAAATGAAGGACAGTCGGGTCCTTTGCTCTGTCTTATACATGTATATATTTATGGAGATGTCCCTGGCACGTCCCCAACTGCACCCTGGGAAAGAGAAAGTGACCTGAAGCGGGTGGTCGCCATGTAACTGGACACCCCTGAACACATACACACACAGATACATGCAGAGGCGCGTGATACCAGGCCTACAAACACTGTGTATGCAGACTCATAGACCTGCATACACACACTCAAAATAAGAAATGG